>CATQJA010002552.1:0-128470 GCA_958295435.1 Mesorhabditis spiculigera
CAATATTTGTTCCTAGGCCACAATCTCGACGAGTTCATCAGAATGGACGCCGACTCTGCAGTATCCCACGTCTCGACGGTGCTCGACGAAGAAGCTTTTTACGGGTATTTTTTATGAAATAGTTTCCCCTTCTACCGTCGATAAATTTTTGATTTCTATCCGAAATACCACTGACTTTTCAAATCCGATTTATTCGCGCATACACGTGGTGATTAAAAATTACAACAAAGAAATGGGGAGAGATCGGTAAATGAATCGGGGGGAAAATTGTCATCGGGTTCGGGGTATGCATGGAATGACAATCGAAAGAAATGGATAAAAATCACTTAAATGACTTGAAAAACCTATTTGGTCTCCTTCTTGATGGCGGGGCCGCGCTTCTTGGCCGGTTGATTCTTCTTGTCCAGTTCGGCCTTGCGCTTCAGCGTAGTCGTCTCGCTCACAACTAACAAATTTTAGAATTTTAAAAGATAGGGCACAAACCGGTCGTTTTCTTCACAAAAAACGAGTCGATGCGGCCCTGGGTGCCCGCTTCACGGCCCTTCTTCATCTTGGCGAGCGACGAGCGGATCCGATCCTCACTAGAAATTTCATGAATAAACTTAAGGTCGCTAAAACCTACTTGAAATTCTTCTCGCCGCACATGTACGCGACGACGCCCTCAACATCCGGGTCTTTCCAGACAAGCTGAAGGAAACAAGGGGTGGGCAATAAAAGGCAACGCATACCTCAACGGTGGCCGGATCGGCAACTTCCGGGTTCAGGAAAAGCTCCCGAGCACGCGCGTAATTCCAGTCTTCGGGCACCGCATATTTCTAAACAAAAAATGTATAATTATTGTTGAAGCGTACCTTCGTGTCGATATTCTCCAGGACGCTGTCGATCGACTTGTACTGCCGGATCAGCTCGATAGCGCGCTTGGGGCCGATTCCGCTAAAATCACGTATATATCGATTCGCCATAGCAATACCGAATCGTCGGGCAATAGTCACAGCCGAGCATGATGCACAGGTCGACAAACTCCTCGCGCGACAGGTTCAGCCCCTTCATCGCGGCCTCCAGGTTGAATTGCTGCAGATAGAAGAGCTTTTCAAAGCAAAACTAGAATTCACCTTGATCGGCATCTTCTTCGCCTCCGAGAACGTCATGTGGCGGAGCAGCACGCTGGCGCCGAACGTCAGCGCGTCCATGTCTTCCGTGGCGGCGCCGTAGACCTGGGGGAGTTCAGAGCGTTCGTGGATGAAGGGATACCTTTCCGGCCTTGGCCAGGGCGGCGCATTGAGCTTCGGCCTCGCACGGGGCCTCGACCACCGGCACGCCCATGAGTCGCAGCAGGCGCTTCACCTCCTCGTTTTGGTCTTTGGTCACCTAGAAAAAGATGAAAGAGTTTCTTTAGTATTACGGGGGCGGTGAACCTAATTTTTCGCTCGGATACAATTTTTCTAGATAGAGGAAATGTTTTTGCGGGTTTTAAACTACCCTTTCATATCCCTAAGCGTAAAAACTTTAAGAAAATCCACTACAAAAAAATACAAAAATCGATTCTGCCCTGAAAAGGTACTCCATTTCCGATACAAAAATTGAAATTTTATGGAGAAAGTCTTATAAATAGCTTGCCCAATTCAAATATCGAAACGAAAACCAAATTCTAGATGTTACGTAATATCTAGAAAGAAAAGAAAGAAACTTTCCTCTAAGCCTAAAGTCCAACCTTTAAAAGCATATCTCCACAGTTCCAAAACATACTCTGACAAGACGACGCTCAAATTTGTCGGCCGCCTCGGCATCTCCCTTCTCTTTGGCTTCGGCGAGCAGCTTCTCGGCTTCATCCCTGGAAAGCAGACTTTCAAAAAAAACATAGGAAACGCACCTCCGCTCCTTGCGCTTCTCCAGCTCGCCACTCTTGAGATCCGGCGGCTTGCCGTCGAACACGTAGACGGGCTTGATGCCGTTGTCGATCATCCGGATCGTGCGGTAGAACATGCCCATCAGGTGACTATAAAAGTGGAATTTGAATCGATACAGCCTTTCGCATAATTTGTTGCCAAAAAGGAAAAGAGTAGTTTTTCGACTCCAAAATGTGGCAGCTACTGGCCGGGATCCTGGTGCTGAACGTGGCGCCCCTGCTCGCGACACCCCAGCAACGCGCGGCGCCCAACCCGGATGGCGCACAGCAGGACATTGGCAAAGAGGAGGTGATTTCAAGGTGGAAAAGCTCTATCTCCTCGCGTTTCAGTCGGTAAACCTCAAAATCGCGATCCCGAACCCGAACGAGCTCGAGGTGCTGAACCTGCAGCTGATGGAGCCGTTGCTGTACAAGGCGGTTGAGGTATATCCGAAAACTGCGAAGCAAAATTCGGATCTGAGTAGAGAAAAGACAGAAAAAGTATGGATTTCCGCTGCAGGGAATCTAGGTTTTACCCCGCTTTTCAGAAAGAAATCTTCCTCGCCGGCCTGGAGGAGCCGGGCGTCGCGAGCGCGTCGCCAGAGAGACTTCAGTGGGAGCTTCAGCAGAAAAAGGTAAAGTTTTTGCCTACAAGGATGCCTTTTGAGGTGATGGGTTGGGGGTTCGGCTGTTTTTTGATTGTTCCGAATTTCGAGCGCATTGCGAACAACAATTTTTTCTAGGTCGAGCAGGGGATGGCGGACGCGCTGGCCTCGGTGATGGACGAAATCCAGGCCAACGCAATTCTGGTGGGCAAATAGCCCTTTTTCGATTCTCAAAACCGAATTTTAGCAACCGGAAAATGTCGGCGCGCCCGCTCTGCCCGAGCCAATCCGCGAGGCCGTACGACGACTGCCCCCAATAGATTTGGATTGAATAAATGGCTTCGAGATATCGCTAGAAACACCGAGCCTAGAAGCGCAGAACACACCTGGTAACTTCGCCAGCCTCGTTCTGCATCTGGCTGCCGTCCTGGCGCACGGCGATCAGGAACTGGTAGAGGGCCATTGAGGCGTCGATGGCCACCTTGCGTCCGAAGTAGTTCTTCATCTCGTGCTCGGTGATGGCGTTCGGTGCATGTTCCTTGATGACCTGAAAAGATGGATATCGTGATGTTCCGCGTTAGCCACTGGCCTTTTAAAATCTAAATTCTAGCGTATACCGGCAGCCGAGATTTCCACTTTCCCCATCTCAATTATATACTACCCGTTGCCATTTTTACTCAACTCTAATTTATTATTACTCTCAAGCACAACGCCAACATTTTCGTATAGATTACAGCCCCCAAGCTCCTAAGAGCGTCCAGATAAAAATTGGGGTTCGTTGAGCGAGGAAGACCTCCTAAGCCGGCGACTTGGCAGCGAAGGGGTTCGGAGTTGGGGGGGGGGGTTTTGCACACCGTTCTACTCCGAGAAAATGGGTATAATTTCGTTCTAGGTTAGCCTTCTGCTTTTCTAAGCTCCAAAGCGGGCTAGTTTCAACGAATAGCGTGGTTTCAACGCATTGTCTATTCGAGGAAACGCTAGGCAAATAATATCTCCAAATTTTCAGCTTTTTTAGAAACCAAATCCGCACCTTGGACAGATCCTTAATTCCCATGGCGGCTGACGTCGAGAGTCGACGAACGAGTTGGTGCAGCGAATTCGTCCTTCTATAAAAACAATAATATGTAGATCTACCGCACTTCAGGCAACTCCAAGCAAAATCCAGCGAATGTCAACAAAACATGGCCAACCAGACGCGCGCGTTCGAACACGCCCCAGTGCGGGAAATCTAGCCGGGCAAGAAAAGGCGGGTGGGGGGCCCTTCGTTATACTGGCGTGTTGCTGACATGTGTGGACCTGTGAGGGCAGCAGCAAAAATTATCTTTATTCGAACAGCAGACAATGACAACAATAACAACAACGAGACCCGTTTCCGGGGGAAAGCTGGAAGGCAAAAATAACATGGAATTTTCAAAACTTAAGCAACCAATCGAGTATCGGGGATCACACGTCGCCGTCGACGTCCAGATCGTCGTCGGAGCCGCCGCCGTAGCCCTCGCCGTTGTCGAAATAACTGAAAATGAGCAATTAAAGGGAGTAAGGTAAGAAAAACGGGCGCTAATTAGCTTGGAGGGCGGCCCGGGGTGAGAAGCGGTTAGAAGACACCCCGTTTCAGCCATTCGTTTTAGGTTTTTCGACACTCCAGACTTTTAGAGTTTAAAACACGAACGTTATGGCGAAAAACTACCATTACAGCGAGAAAAACGTACTCTTGCGCGTAGTCGTTATCCTCCTCGAGATCGTCTTCAGACACCGGCTCGTCGCCTTCTTTCTCTTGGCCCTCCTCGTCTTCCACGTCGGACGCGTCTTCCTGAAAAGGAGAAGTTTTTATCCAGATCGTCGTCCCTACCGCTTCAACCGCCTTCTCCTCGTCCTCGCCGACTTCGCGCAGGCCGGCCAGCTTCGCGTTGACGAGTTCGGAGACGGCGTCCTCCACCCAAAAATTAAAATGGTTAGCAGTGAGCGTCAAATAGCTTACCTTTCTTCGCTTTGCCGTTGACCTCTCAGCACCCTTCTTTTGCCAGCAGAGTTCCTCGGGCAGTCGGGACCAGACTGAAGTCAGAAGTTTTACAACAAAATCCGAATACCGGGCTCCAATTTCGGTCTCCCATGTTGTCGGTACGTGTCCGTGTAGCGCTTGATGTCCACATCGTCAACGGCTTCCTCGAGGTAGAAGGGGCTTTGTCGAAACCTGGAAAAAGAGATAGTTTTGGCTCCAAGGTCGTACCGGTCTATGATCACCCTCTTGGAGGCGACGATGTAGTCACGGCGATCAGATTCGGGTAGCGCCGGCACGCTGTGGGATAATGGCTAAAACGGGAACTTTCGGAACGAATAGAAAATGTACCGGGAACAGGGGTGGGGGCTCGGTTCTGGCCGGCTGGCAGTAGTTGCGCATGTCGTAGCGGGCGATGCCGAGCGCCGAGGCCACCTTGCTGACCATTGACGTCGAGCCGCCGCCTCGCCCTCGTCCGCCGCTCATTGTACCCACTGAAATCGGCGAATAATTGCACAGATCGAAAAGCGCAAAAACGTGGCAACGATTTGCTGTATTTCCTCTAATATAGGCACAACTTTCGATTTTTCGCGACCGCGGAAAGGGCCTTACAAGATTTTCAGTAGATCCCAATCTCAACTTTTCGATGGAAATCGAAGCAAAAATTATCCTATTTTGAAAACTTTGATAGGTTTTTGGAACTGAACGGCTTGAAAACACTCAGAATGCCGTGAAAACCATAAAAATTAGTCTTCGCACTTTTCAGTTCGAAATACAATTTTCGCAAACGTTTTCCCGCAGCGGCCAGATTAGAAAGGGTTTTTTCAATTACCCCGTTGCGAGGATGGCCTATACCAGAGGAATACGCTCTTTTTTGTAGGGCATCCGCTTGTCATGCTCTTTAAAGTATTGAAAGGCTCATCAACCGCTGATCGCTCGTGCTGCAGTGGCTTGAAAATATAACCTATTTATTTCAAACGATTCGTCAAAACCTCGTAACAACTGCCAAAATCGCGCGTGGCTTCGACTATACAAGAACGACACGGGCATTACAGCTAGTTCAGGGCCTACAACTAGAACAAACAAACGACAAACGAACAGAAAACAGCAAAAACGAGTGGTGGTGGGCAGAGAGACCAAGAAAAACGACACCACCAAGCTAGGGCTGGAATTGAAAGATCACGCGTAGCCGGTATAGAAAACGGGAAGGGGAAGAGAAAGACGAAAGCTATGGAAGGAACTAGAATTAACGGAATAGATCATGGGGGAAGGGCGGGCAGTGCGAGTATTGCTGAAAAGCGAAGAATGACCATTTTCAACCTTTAACGATACAGGGCACCACCTGCCGCAAACGAGAACAAGTCAAGGGGGGAGCAACAAAGAATTGAGCCAGCACAAAAATATGGAGGAGGAGATACCCGAGATGAGCGGTGTGAGAATGGGGGTTGACTTCTTTGGTGTGCGCGGGTTTTCATGATGCCGGCGCGGTCTCCTTTGGCTGCTTCTCCTCGTTCCAATTCTTCAGCCCCTTCGGTAGTTGCGTGTCCTCGTCCATGCCGCCAGTGCCTAGAAGAAGACGAACATTAACGGCTTCCTTCGTATTATCGGGGGCTTTTCCGATGCTCCAATTTTTCTAATATAATAGCGCGATAGCGTGCGATAATCCCCCCCTGTTAATGCGAAAGAACCCATCAACGGGAACGATTTGCGAGGGATTTCTTGCCAAAACGAACCTTCCACCATCTCCTCGTAGGTGTGCTTCTCGCCGAACGGCCGTTTGCCGACCATCTCGACCATGTCGTCGCGCGAGAGCACCTCCTTCTCCAGCAAACGCAGCGCCACCTGTGAAAATAACGTAAACTTGAAAACGACAGGTATCCGCGGGAATCCGAATAAAATGCATACCTTCTCGACGTCGTCCCGTTTGCTGACGAGCAGCTCACGCGTCCTGGTCAGGGCGCCCATCACCAGGTCCCGGACCTGAAATCAAAATTTTATAACGCCGCAATTTCAATCCGGTGATCTTTACCAGGAACAAATCTCCACGGAAATGCTTGAAAAAGCCCAAAATTTTGACAAATAGGAATTTGGACATCATGAATTTTCACATTTTGAAAATAAGGCGAACCACCACAAATTTCCGGCTACTAAAAAAACGCTCAAATCTCACCTCTTGATCGATCAATTGAGCGGTCGCCTCGGAATACGGCTTGTCGAAGGCCATCTCGCCGGGCTGCGGCGTGTCGAAGGAGAGCGGGCCCACCTTTGCCGACATGCCATACTTGACAACCTGAAAAAGAGACAGTAGACTCGGAAAAATTTCGTTTTTGGTATTTTCGCAAACGGGTACATGTTTCCCATTGCCCGAATCCCGTCTAGGAGTCTAAACCGAAAAAGCTTGCGCTGAATCAGCAACGTGGCGACTTTTGCCATTGTCTAGTGCGCCGGGTTTCGGCGGCTTTTTGTCCGCCTGTCACCATTTCCGAGCCCCCGGACACTGTACGACAGAGTTCCGGAATCCCCGGATCGACTATAAATGCACCGCGTCGAAGGTGGTGGCACACGATCGCCCAATCATGTTCAAGCAGCTCGGATACGCCGCGGTGCTTCTGGTGCTTGGTAAGTGGTTTATTGCAAAGTATAAACAGTAGTCTAAACTTATTTTAATAGCATTTTACGAGTTCCTTAGATATCAACATTGTTCAAAAATCCTAGTAGTTTCGAAAATCTGAATTTTTTAAATAGTATTTAGCGAGCTCTTTACAAGAAAAAAAACATAAAAATCCTATAATTACGAAAACCTAGCCTTTATTGTTAAAATGTAAGAAAAATTATAAAATTCCAAATTTTGAAACAAGTTTTTAATTTTTAAATAAAAAATCCTAAAATAAAATTAATAGGGGAATATAAAGGAAGTTAGGTAACTCACCAGCACCGATCTCAGGCTCAGCTCGCCCCCACTACGCCAGCACGGCTGACAGCTACGCGCAAAGTCAGAGCTACTACCCGGTGCAAGGGGCCGAGAATTGCCGGAAAACGACCGACTCTTCCGGTATCGTCACCCTGAACTGTCGGGTGAACGTCGAGCAGCCGCAACGTCAGCAGGAAGCTTGCAGCTGCCAGCCTCAGGTAGAAGCATACATGCCTTAAAACCCGAAAATTCAGCAGCAAGCCCCCTGCGCTTGTCAACAACAAGCCCCGGCCCCTCAGCAATGCGCAGCCCCGCCCTGCATCCCCACCGTCTCCGTCGACCACGTGACAACGACCCGAAACTTTGGCTTTGTGATCGGTGCGTCGCAACCGACGTACTACGCCTACCCGATCCCGGGCAGCGACAGTGGACATCAAAGCCAGCCCCAGGGATACGCGACAGCGCCCAGCCTGGGTAACCTATTTGGTGGGTGCTTGCAGAGAGCCTTGGGAAGTACTCTGAGCCTGTTTTAAAAATGTCGTAATCGGTTCTGGGCTGTTAATAGGCCAGAAAACCAATTTTATTAATTTGGGCACTATCAAACTTTTCCAGGCTTCAACTCCGGCTACGGCCAGCAGAGCGCCTCAAACGAATACGCGCAGCCAGCTGCCGCCGGAAACGTCTACGCGGCGGCGCCCCAGATCTCGGCGGGAGGCAGCTACGCTACGGCTCTACCGCAAATTTCTGGAGGGAGCTACGCCACTGTTCCTCAAGGCCCCTCGGCCGGCGGCAGCTATCAAGCGGCGAGCTACCAGGTCGCACCGGTGCAGCCGGCTTCATACGCCCAAGCGCAGCCGGTCATCTACACCCAGGAGCATCCAACGTACGCCCAGGCGCAGCCGGCCATCGACGCGCATGAGCAACCATCCTACACCCAGCCTTCGTACGTCGCGGAGCGACGCACGTACGCCCAGCCGCAAGCCTCCTATGTACGCGAGGAACCAAACTACGCCCACGAGACCGCATCGTATGCCCACGAGCAGCCCGAGCAGTACAGCCACTCATCCCAGACGTACACCGGCGTGGACGCGCCCGCGTCGAGCTACCCGCCAAGCCACGAGACCTACTCGAGCCCCAAGCAGACCCCGGTTAACAACTACGCAAAATCGAACCGGAAGTATTGATTTGGGGACCCTGTTTGGGTAATCTATATGCGCCGAATAAATTATGCTTAGACTGCCGCTAGAACTAGACAACAAAAACCGTGCAAAACCACACCTGTGAGTAGGCCATTTGCGTAACCTTCTGTAGATCATCCTGGGCGCCCGTCGTGATTCGGCCAAAGAAGATCTCTTCAGCCACCCGTCCGCCAAGCGTCATGCACATCCTAAAAAATTTTGCGTCAAAGCAACTCGAATAAAGGTACCTGTCAAGCAGCTGCTGCGTCGAGTAGAGGTACTGCTCCTTGGGCAGGTATTGCGCGTAGCCGAGCCCTTTTCCGCGGGGGATAATGGATACCTAAAGAACGTCAATTTTGGCAACGAAAATGGGCCTCACCTTCAACAACGGATCGGCGTACTGCAGAAACCAGCCGGCAATTGCGTGCCCGGCCTCGTGGTAGGCGACCGTCTTCTTTTCTTCAGGCTGAAGAACCTGGCTCTTCTTTTCCATGCCGGCAACGACACGTTCGATCGCCATCTCAAAGTTCTTCATCGTGATCTCGTCGTTGGCGTCACGGGCAGCAATTAGGGCGGCCTCGTTGCACACGTTGGAGATGTCGGCGCCTAAAAATGAATGGTGTTTGGATGATATTGCAGTTTCTCGGAGTGGCAGACACTGCTCATTCGACCGAGCTTTAAATTCTATGCAAGTCATGTCGCTCAAAAGGATTACAGGGCCAAGACGCCAGAGTTCAAGGGCAAAACCAACCAGAAAAGCCGGGGGTGTGCGCAGCAAGCTTCCTGCTCAAGGCCATCTTGTCCAGCGAGGTCTTCAGCGGTGTCAAATGGACGCGGAAGATTGAAGCACGACCCTGCAAAAAGATAACGTCATCCAAGACCCGCCAAAACTCGAACCTTGATGTCCGGCACGGGCACGTAGATTTGCCGATCGAAACGCCCAGGGCGCAGCAGCGCCGAATCCAAGATGTCAACGCGATTCGTTGCCGCCATGACGATAACGTTGCTCTCGTCAGTCGAGAATCCTGCAAAAAAGTTGCAATCGTGAGGCGTACGCCTACCGTCCATCTCAACGAGGAGTTGATTCAACGTGTTCTCCTGCTCACTGTGGCCGCCCATTCCACCCTTACCGCCACTAAATCGAGCATGAGCTGGAAATTCCGACAAAAATTACCGTTTTCTTCCGACGGCGTCAATCTCGTCGATGAAAAGGATGCAGGGGGCGTTCTTACGCGCCATCGCAAACATATCGCGCACACGGGCAGGACCCACCTGAAATGAAAAGGAAATGATGAAAAGAAAGCGGGACGAAAAAAAACAAGAAATTTTCGAATTTTGCAAAAATTACAAAAAATTTTTTTTTATTACATAATTTTTAATATGGCGAGATAATCCCGGAAATACTCACTCCGACAAACATTTCCAAGAATTCCGAGCCAGAGACTGTGATGAAGGGTACGTTGGCCTCGCCAGCGGTCGCCTTGGCGAGCAGCGTTTTTCCAGTGCCGGGCGGGCCGGTAAGAATGGCTCCCTAGATTTTGATCCACTAAACGCAACGGCATACTCGAAATACCTTTGGTATCTTGGCGCCCAGGTTCTTGTACTGTTGGGGGTTCTTCAGGAAGTTGACAAACTCCATGATCTCGATCTTGGCCTCCTCGCACCCGGCGACGTCTTTGAAGGCAACCTGAAAAAAAAGATAGGATTCCACGGCACCTTTCTCACCTTAATATCCTCCTTGTTGATGACACGGGCGGTGCTGGAGCCGAAATTGCCGAAGAGACCGCCAAAGCCGCCGCCTCCGCCCTTGGCTCCACCTAGATTCCGGATTACGAATTAAGCAAAGGCAAAAAGCACCTGCTCCGCCTGACATTCGCTTGGCCGAGCGGTAGAAGTAGTACAGGATGAAGAGAGGGAGCAGCGTGCTCAGGATTTGGGGCAAGTTGTGCTTGCTGAAAAGCATGAGGTCATAGGGAAGACGGCATTTTCTTACTAATCAAATTCCTCCTTGTAGAGCACTGGAATTTGTCTATCTGCTTCGTAGCCAAGATACGCTTGAGCGCCGGCTAAACTCCGCTCGAACGACTCGACACTGCCAATGTTGAAGTAGGGGCGCGCCTAAAAACTCGGGTCTAATCTCGGAATCTCAATCCTCACCGTTCCGTATTTTCCACTTGACGTAATCACGCGAACCCATTTCTTGTTGACAACTTCCAGGCGATCAACCTAAAGAGATCGTCATCCTTCTTGCAAAATAGCGCATACGGCGTTGGCCTCGAGGAATTCCTTGTAGAATTGATTCCAGGACAACTCCTTGTAAGACTGGGAGTCGTTGAACAGGTAGAGCGCGAGAATGACGACCGCCGAGACGGCGATTCCTTGCCATCCTCCTGGTGGAGTCTCTGGATTTTTGTCGCCTAAAACCTTCAATTATCAAAGCTCCGAACCCGGACATAATTTGGTCGTGAAATTCCTAACAAAATTGACACTCACCGTCCGCCTGCTTCCCATCTGGGCCCTTCTTCTCTTTTGCGTCCCCTTCGTACTTTTTCCGGAACTCCTTGATCGCTTCTTGAAAGCGCTCCATGTCATTCTTGGGTGGCTTTTTGCCCGTTGCCCACTAAAGAATGGCAATTAGTCGCGGCAAGGCAACCCACCACTATAAATCGCTCGATCGCATTATCACTGGAGAGCAGATGTCGAACCTCGCGATCGGTGAGGATGGCTACCTGAAAACAGACAAATAAATCATTTCATATCTCAAAGTCCTAAACAGACAGAATAGCTTGTTTTTCGGGCCGAGGGTTTGCTTCATATTTTAAAGAAACGCACCTGTGCTTGATTTTGTGTTGAACTGTACCGGGCGAGAATCCGGGCCGCACTCCTTGTCCGAGCCGCGTTCAAGCAGCGAAGCATTACTGCTTCTGTGTAATGCTGAAAAAAAATTATTAATTTGTTAGCTGGAGGACAAAAGTTCGAAATTCGGAAGAAAACCCTGACAAACACAAATCATAAGAGGGTCTCCCCTTAGAAAATTTCGTCAGGGCGCGGCGGTGAGAGCGTGGAGGGCATGTGGGATGGGGAGTGGGTCGGAGCACTTTAGCGCGAGCGTATAACCAACCTCTTTCAAATACTAGGTTGTTAACTCTTAAATTTCATTATATTAAAGAATATTTCCTTCCCCCCTACTCATATCAAAATCTTCGCCATCGCTCAAACTATCGATAGCGCCAGTTTAGGAACGATGGCCGGCCGCAAACGTAACACTGAGGAGAAGGACGAGGAGTACCGCATGAAACGCCAGAAAAACAATGAAGCCGTGAATAGGTAGGCGAAAACTAGTCAAAACACGAAAGTGTGCGCTGGAAACGAATTTTTGACACCGAATTCAGGACGCGCCAGAAAAAACGCGAGGAGGAAACGAACACGACAAAGCGCGTCGATGAGCTGCGCAAAGAAAATGCTGAGTTGGAGCGAAAAGTAAGTGAAATCTGGTTAGAAATCACCAATTCGGCCCCTTTTACGCATTCAAAACCGTTTCGGCCTTGTTCAACGCAGCTAAACGTGCTAAAGTTCGCCAAATATCGATAAAAAGTAAAGTGATGCTCGTTAGAGAAAGTTTTAGCGCCAAAAATTGGCACAGACAAAACGGCCGAATCGGAAAATTGCATTTAAGCCGGTTCTCCGTACAAAAAACCTATTCTCGGGGTAAAAGAATGAGGGAGAAGCACGCCGACCGTGCTGAAAAGCCGCCCCAACCCAGAAAGGCCAACCAGGACCCTCAAAAATTTAGGTGGAAAGCCTGCAGAATGAGCTCAAGTTCCTGAAAGAGATGTTTGTCGCCTACGCCGCCGGGAATAAGCGCAAGAACAGTGAGGTGGAGGCCACGAATCTCCCGGGCCCAAGCGGAAGTCGCCGTTGAAGCAAATGAAAGGCGATAAAATTTCGGCGCCCGAAAAACTGTATTTGATGCTTTGTGATGTATGGACTTGAACTGTGATACGGGTTTTACAAGATGTTAATAAAAATTGGCTAGTGGAAGCACTTTTAGCGGATTTTCCCAATCGTTGCTTGACGATGGCGGAATTGCCTTTTCTAAATGATTTATGGAATTTTTGTGTGAAATTGTAATCTTTTGCGAAAAAGAAACTAATATTTTTTGCCGATTGCCTTGTTTCCGTTTGCACCTCCGTACAGTTTCCGTTCTAAGGAGCAACGGATGCTCGCGTAATCACAAATTTTTCTAAAAACTAAATTCTTTACAAACGTTCGTTTCTTTTGCAAAAAAAACCCGTTTTCCTCGACTAGATCCTTGCTTTCAATCGTAATCAACTTTTTCCAGGGGATGACGGCCACCACGAAGACGTACCGGACTAAAAATCCGGATCAGAACAAGACAATGCAGATCTTGTACGCGAGCGAGCTGTCCGACCTGTCAGAAGCCCGAAGTATAATGCGGACAATGACAATGATGCCCACCGGAATGGAGCGGGAAGAGGAGATGGAGACACATTTGCAAGAAGCCATCAACTCGCAGCAGGCCACCACTTCCGGGATGGGCGAGGCGACGTCGGTCATTCCCACTCCCAAGGTCTACCCGATAGAGACGGAGAGATACGAGCGGATATACCAGACGCTCGGCCCGACGTCTTCACATCTGATGCGGGTGCAAGCCTGGGAAGCCCTTGAGCACGAAAAGCCGGTCTACGACTGTGACAGTGACGACGAAAAATGGTTAAAACGGAAAAAGGGCCAAGTCACCGCTCGAGAACTAGAACGAGTTTTCACGGAACTCGAAGCAAAATCGTCGGATACGCAAATCATCCTGCCGGACAATGCCAGACGATGTGTGCAGTCGATCAGTGTCCACATTATCGATATGGTCTACGACTATTGGTTGACAAAACGGAAAACGAAGCTTCAAAGCGGGCAACCCGGCGGCTTGATCCCGAAAATCAGGACGGAAGCGAAGAAAGAGGGACAGATCAATCCTTATATTGCGTTCCGGAGACGGATTGAAAAGATGCAGACACGAAGGAATCGGAAGAATGATGAGGACGCGTATGAGAACGGGCTGCGGTTATCCCGAGATCTGCGACGGGCTGTGCAATTGGCGGATATGGTCAAGAGACGAGAGAAGACCAAGCTGGCGCTGATTGAGAGCGACATAGAAATTCTTCAAACGCACTTTGAGCTGGACGACTACGATCCACAGTTGTACATGCAGCTCGTGAACTCGCTGAGGGATAAGGTAAAAGAGCCGATCGCCGACGAGCCCAGCGTGCCCAGGAAGAAGGCGAGGAGGCGGAGGGTGATGCCCGACATTGACCGCGAAGTCCCCAATCGAGCATGGTTGGAGAAAAATGAGGAGTTGTGGAATGTGCCGATCGAAGGCAATTTGTCAACGGTTCTCAACTCAAACATGACGGTCGAGGTGCCAGAAAGTGACGATTCCGACCCGTACGAATTCCAGCCGTATCGTTGGTGCGCTTATGCGGAGGCGGATCCGATCGCCGTCAACCCACTTTGCCAGGATTCGGACGTGGAATCGTCAGAGTCGGAGTTGATGTCGGCGAACGAGGCAGAAGACGAAGAGGAGGACGAGGAAGAGGAATTGGAGGACGAAGAAGAAGAAGCCGTTGAGAACGAGGTGGGCGAATACGAGGAGGGACAGGAGGATGAGGAGCAGCAGTGTGAAGTGGTCGAAGAAAACGGAGAATCCGAGGAGGAGGAGCCGTTTACCGAATACTATCCAACTCGAGTCCGAATCGGCAGGGGCGGGCGGCGAATCGTGGAGCGGAAGGTGATCTACTACCCGCCCGAAGTCTACAGCGAGGAGAATGACGAGCCCAGCTGCTCCCACCAGGATGATGTTGAGGAGAAAGAGGAGCCGGCAAGTCAGGAGGACGAGGTTCGATTGGAAGACCGACCGCTGTTGATACCAAAGGCGGCTCTGGCTGCCCAGGAAAACGACAAAGTTTCTCTCAAGAAGCCTCCTATCGGTCTGGGATCCGTTTTTGAGAATTCACCAAGCGAAGAGTCACGATCCTGCTCTCCTGTATTCCCCGGCTTACCTTGGCACTCGACAGCACAAACGAATGGAACGGCAAATTCAACTCAACTTCCAGCATAAGCAAAATCATTGCAGTCACCCGCAATCAACTTTAATTAATTGAACTTTATAGACTTTTCCTAAATTTCCAGCATTCCCCCCATCTTTACTACTCGGTTTTGCGCTTCCCCCCTGGCAGTATCCTCACCTTTGTATTTCCTCATAACATTGTGTATTTTGTTATACTCTGGCTAACGTTGTTGTTCCCCACCGATGCCCGGCTACTTTCTCTGTATTTATCGTGTCGTTTTGAAAATGAAAAATAAAAAAAATTCAGATGTCCACCGACGGGGAGCGGTTCGCGACGGCGACCGCGGAATGTGTGCGGACTGCGCGCGAGGCGATGGCCGGCGCGCACAAAATGATCGAAAGTTTGAAGGCGGACAAGGATAGAGATGTGAGCTGCCAACTTTTATAGAAACGCTAATTTTTTTAGGGCATTTCCCTGCTCGAGGTGAAGAATCACGATCTGCTGGCGTACATGCGCGAGATGGCGCTGATCATGGAGCGGATGAGTGCCGGCGAATCGATTCAGGAATGCGGGGCCGTTGAGCGATCGATCAGATACAGGACGGTATCGGTGATTTTGGCTTCTGCAACGGTTTCCTAGATTCTGGAACGAATAAAGCCCCTCGAAAAGAAGCTCGGCCCGCAGATTGACAAGATTTTGCAGGTGAGGCATTTTTGGAAGAAAATTGGGCGCTTTCGCATTATCGCAGCTAAAAATAAATTTTTTGCTATAGAGAAAGTGTTTCTAAACGCTTTTTTGGTTATGCCGAAGCGTAGCTTTGAGTTTTTAGTTTCAAAGATGCAAAAGATAGTTAGTTAGTTAGTAAAAGATAGCTAGTTGGTTTAAATATCGTTCTCTCTCTACTAAAACACTAAAAAAATACTTCCTAGAAGAGAAGTTACTAGGCATTTCTAGATCTATACAAAAAACCCCCGCCCCCCGATAATGCGAAAGCACCGATCACAGGATGTTTTTGTAGGGCCCTGTCACCGGAGTGAAGCCAAAGAAGGCGGAAGCATCCGATGAAGACGACGAATTTGACGAGGAAGGCGGAGAGGGTTCGGCAGCTGAAGAGGACGAGATTGAGGGCAGTGAAGACGACGAGGACGAGGCCCCGGAGAGACGGCAGAGATTCAACGCCTCAAAGATCTTCGGCATCAATTATGAGAGTACGTTTAGATTCCTTTCCGAATAGCCCTTTTTATAGCGGATCGCGATCAGGAGCGCAAATTGCGGAAGGCCGAACGGAACAAGAAGCGTGCGCTCGGCTCCACGCTCGTGCAAGAGCTCCGGCAGCAGTACAGCGATGCGCCCGTCGAAGAATATATCGACAATACGGTGTCGACGCGTGTTCGACAACAGGATCGCGAGCGTTTAGAGTAAGGGAATTTTTGAGCTAGCACGTTTCCTCGAATGTATGTCGGATAATGTCGGGAATCATAATGTCACGGTCGAAATTCAGAATGCCGAATTTTTTTGCGTAGTTGGGAAATTCGCTTATGTAAATTTCGGCTTAATCAAATTTCGACATTTTTAACGTAACCCCCTTTTTCCAGACACGAAGAATCGTTCCTGATGCGCACCCGGATGGACAAGGGCGAGATAAAGCGAAGAAGGCGCGAGGCCAACGTGTCGATGGTCGATCAGCTGCTGAAATTCGGCGACTATATGGCCGGTATGTACTTGCTCGGAAATTTGACATTTTGCTTTTTTTCAGCTGATGACGAGCTTCGCGGGAAGGTGCTCTCGCACAAGAAGCCGCGACGGGGCGGCCCGCAAAAGCGGAAAATTGGCGGCGCCAAAGGACCGAGCAAAAAGAAGGTAGCTTGCTTTTGGACTGTTTTAAAATCTAGAAATGGTTCTTTTGCATTATCGGGGGATCTAATTTTTTCTAGATCCAGAAATGCCCTCTAACCTAATAGGAATTATTTTGTTAGTGTTTTAGTAGCTATAGAACTATTTTGGAACTAGAAAACCCTTCGAAAAACTTTCGAAAAGTCGAAACTTTTGGTCGAAAATCAGCCATTTCGGATCGAACAATAATTTTCTGATTGGTATTTTGCTACGAAAATTTGTAACGTTTTTATTTTGGGGAAAGTTTAGAAACACTCACGCTATTTATATTTGAGAAATTGGATCCTTGGTAAAAGACCCCCGATAATGCCAAAGAACCTTTCGGACTTTCGACATTCTGAAACTTATAGGATAGAATTTTGTGATTATGAACTTTTGTCCTTCTGAATCTTTGCATTTTGATAGGATAGAGTTTCGACATTGGAAAATTTTGGATAGAACATACTGGCATTTTAATTATTCAACGAATTCCACAATTCCAGAAATCCGGCGGGCCGAGCAAGGGGCGAAAGAAGTAGGACTATCGATTGGACAATGTTTTTGTTTTTCGTTTTTGTTATGACTTTTGTTGCACATCGTTGTTGTCTGTTTCAGAATAAACATTTCTACATCCTTCTACGTACGTCGAATTCGAGCAACGGAAGCTTTATTACGTCAGACACAAAAGAGCTTGAGAATAGTAGTAGATTCGAAGGTTCACTGTACATTTGCACGGAATATTTGTGGTTTTTTTTAGGAAATTTTTGTCTAGAGGGCGTTCGACTCGCGCCAGGGCTTCTCGCGCTTCACCGCGTGCTGCCGTGCGTGGGCTTCGAATCTGAAAAATTCCTTTACTTGCCAGCGGCGCTTATTTTTGTTGATGGCATTCCTTCAAGAATCTCTGCAAGCTTTCCCTGACAAGAATAGGGATCAGCTCTGGGCTTACTTTGCAATCCCAGCAGCTACGGAAAGGCGACGCCCATTCGTCGGCGACGTATCGGGGGTCGCTTGCGAGCATTGGCTGCAAAGTTTTGTAACTTTGTAAAACTCTCTAGTTTTTGGTCAATTTTATGGTGCTTTCGCGTTAACGGGGGGGGGGGATAAAATTTTTTAGATTATTTCTAATGCAAAGAGAAAAAAGTTTTGAAACGGTCTTTTACTATTTTCATGAGAAATTGCAAAAATATCGATTTTTCGACAAAAAATGGCCGTTTTTGGCCAAAATTTCGGCTTTTTGGAACCTTTTCAAAGTTTCTAGAGGATTTAGGGAAGTGTTTCTAAACGGCCTTTTACTTTTCCTATACGTCATAACTTTACAAATTTTAATTAAAAAAATACGACACAATACGAATTTTTGGGAAAATTTACTTTTATGGTCCCCGTCCGAAAAGTGGTTTTTCGTGTCGGAATCGATTCAGAATTGTTCGAAATGTGGTTTACAGTTGAAAAAAAGGGTCGGAAAGATGTTTTTGCTAGGAAATATGCACTTTTTTATGAAAATTTGAGGACCATAAAATGGGGTACGGGGGACTGAAGTTTATGGTCCTCGGCTGAAAAGCTATTTTTCTTGTCGGAAAATATCCAGAAATGTTCAAACTATCGTTTGCAGTTCAAAAAAATCGTCGGAAAGAAATTTTTTTCGGAGAAAATAATTTTTTTCACGAAAATTTGAGGACCATAAAAGGGGGTACGGGGGACTGAAGTTTATGGTCCTCGGCTGAAAAGTGTTTTTTTCTTTCACCAATTCAATAGATTAATGTTGGAAATGCATAGTACATCGAAAAAAGTGCCGGAAAGATGTTCTTGGTCTCCTAAGACTTATGAACAGGGTGCGGTATGTAGCATTGTCAGGCAAGGCGGGCCGTCGCTTCGGATGGGCTGCCGCTCCACTCTTTCGAAATCAGGGCGCCTGGGCGCTGCGCGCTGCTCGGGCGCCCCGATTTCGAAACACTGTACGAGCTCGCACCCATCCGAAGCGACTAGGCCCCCGGTGGCACGAAGCCTTATTTTTAGGCTAAAAATGGGTTGAATGAATTTTTGTAACAAAACATTTGTTGAAGCTAATAAGGGTCTTTCCGACGATTTTTTTGAACTGCAAACGATAGTTTGAACATTTCTGGATATTTTCCGACAAGAAAAATTGCTTTTCAGCCGAGGACCATAAACTTCAGTCCCCCGTACCCCATTTTATGGTCCTCAAATTTTCATAAAAAAGTGCATATTTCCTAGCAAAAACATCTTTCCGACCCTTTTTTTCAACTGTAAACCACATTTCGAACAATTCTGAATCGATTCCGACACGAAAAACCACTTTTCGGACGGGGACCATAAAAGTAAATCAAGCCGAATTTTTCTACCAATAATGCTAAAATTTCGATTTTTTGACAAACTTTTCGAAGTTTTTAGATGGTTTTTCTAGTTAAAATACAGTTTTAATTTATATAAAACAGGATGAAAATACTCTCTAATAAGTTTCTAGGCCTTATAGAAGAAAAAATTTAATTAGAATAAAATAAACATAAACGATTAGTTAATATTTTGCGAAAAATAATTACCGGCTGAGGATGGCGGCCGGCTGGGCGGAGAAGAGGTGGGCAATCTCCTCGTCGGCGTCGAGCGTCGTGTTGCCCTCGAACATGCTTTGCGGCCGGGGTCGGGGACCGTCCTGAAATTTTGTAATTAGTTAGTATTTGTAAATTTAACCTATTTTGGTACACTTATTAATTTTTATTGTTTTTTTTTTGTATCATATTAAACTTTCATAATTTCTCCGCCAAACACCTACCCTCGGCCGCCCTTGTCGCTGCTGGGCCGGCGTCTTCTCCAGGAAGATCTTGGCGGCGTGGAAGAGCGAGTCCTAGACGGATGTCGGGATTTTCGTTTAAGCTTAGTCTTATGCTTAAGCCAAAGCCTAAGCTTTAGTCTAAGCAAAAGCCTAGGCTAAGCTGAAGTCAAGCCTAAACCTAAACGTAAGCCCAAGCCCAAGCCTAAGCCAAGCCTAAGCCTAAGTCAAGCTCTAACTACCTTCAGTGACTGCTCGGGGCGGACGGCGTGGCGGCGGACGGGCGGCGTGCGCGCTCCGGTCGGGTCGGCCGATGAGGTAGTGAACGTTAAAGTCGGTTGTTGAGCAGACGGGGCGTCATCAGGTTGCGTAAGTGATTTTCTGGGGGCTGGGCGGGGTGGGGACTAAAAAGGTTTATATTGCGGCGGTAGCTTAAGCCTAAGCCCAAGCCTAAGCGAAGCCTAATAAGCTTATCCCTAAGCCTAAGCGAAGCCTAAGCCAAAACCCAAGCCAAGCCTTACTTCTATCGGCGCGACGTGCTGAATAGCCTGGGCGACCCCAAATTTCCGTTGGACGGGCGGCGGGGTGAGGGCGGAGAAGGAGCGCGAGTCCAAGTGGGTCGGCGAGCGCGTTTGGGCCCTGAAATGGCGGCGGTGTACCGCTTGAAATTGATGGGTAGGAATCTCACCTGACAAAGTGCTCATCGCGCTGCCGCTCCGTGGTGGCGTACATACTTTGCGGACGGACGGGCACCTGCTTCTTGGCGCGTCGCAGGGAGGTGGTGGATTGGATGGTGGTGCTCAAGAGGTGGATGTCGTCCGGGTCAGCATCGCGCTGCTGCTGCTGCTCGGCTCGGCGCTCTGGGGATGATTTGTTTTTATCCGTTCCTTTGGATTATCGGGGGAGCTTTTTTTCTAGAGATCTAACGTTTCAATCGAATTCTTGAAATATAAATCGAGGAAGCTTTTTTAAACTGTTGATTAGCATCCTAAATGGCAAAAGGGACAACTTTTGGTGAATAAAAAATACAAAAAAAGATTTTTCGGCTGAAAATGTCGTTTTTTGAAGGAAATGGAACTAAAAGTCTTTCGTAGTTTTGTTGCCGGTTTCCCACTTAAAATTTGCAAAAAATACTTTTAAAATTTTTACTATTACGTTACTGGACACTTCTGGGCTTATAGGAAAAAAGTCTCGTGTCATCTTCTCTCTCTCTCTCTCTCTCTCTCTCTCTCTCTCTCTCTCTATCTCTCTCTCTCGCTCTCTCCCTCTCCTTCTAAAACTCGCTTAAACCGTCTTACCCATATTCCCCGACTTCAACGATCTCGGCGTGACCCTCGGCATTGGAGAAACCGAGCGCTGGGCAGCTGCCCGCGCTCCGAAATTCACCTCCTCAAGCGACTGCTTCCGGAACGCCGTGTAGGAGAGACAGGGCGGCTGCAGAGTGCTGGAACTCAAAAATTCCAAATTTTGATCGGTCCCTACGCGACGTTCCCATCGCCGGAATGGCCGGAACAGCCGGAGTCGACGCTTAGTGAGGAGCGATGGGAGGGGCAGTCGATGAGGGGGAGACTCGGAGCGCGAGGCGAGGAGCTGAAAAAGATGCATGAGGAAAGGGAAAGCTAGCAGAGATTCTTTAGGAAATGGCAAACTAGCAGAGATTCTTTAGGAAGGGGCCAGCTAGCAGGGATTTTTAGGAAAGGGCAGGTTAGCAGAGATTCTTCAGGAATCGCGGGCTAGCAGCAATTTTTTCCTGATCTCCCATTTTCCCCAAAAATCTCTGCAAGTTGCCCCTTTAAAACCAGTGATCCCCTCGGTATTTCAACGCATAAACTATCCCCCACGCAATCACCCCCCAAAAATCCAGCTGCGCTGACGCGCGAGCACAATTTGGGGGCCGCGCGCGGCTGATAAGGACAGGATTTGCATCCTGCCCTCTTCTAATTAGACATCAAGCCCTAGGTGGGAAGTCGGCTTTTCGTGATATCGAGGCTACGGTAGCTGCGGGACCCGCGCGGGCTGAAAAACCGGGACATTCTGGTACTGGGTTGTTATCGGGGGTATTTAAGTTTCCTATCCTACTAAAAATGGTGAAAAATATGTTAGACATCGGAAGGAAAAAATAGTTTCCCCTGCTAAAAACCCCTACCCCCGCTAACAGTCGAGTACCAAGACTTAAGGAATTGGCAGGCTAGCAGAGATTCTTTAGGAAAGGGCAGACTAGCAGAGATTCTTTAGGAAAGAGAGGAAAGAGCAGGTCTGTAGAGATTCTTTAGGAGAGGGCAAGCGAGCAGAGATTCTTTAGGACTTACCGATGCTCTTCCACTATCGACACTTCTCAAAGAGTCCCTTTGCTGCACGTCCGCCTCCATCAGTTTCTTCTCACGGCTGATGACGTCGCCGCACTTTGGGATCGAGGGCAGTCGGCCTCGCATATCCTGAAGGGCGAGCTAGCAGAGATTCTTTAGGAAGGGCAGGCTAGCAGAGAGCGTTTAAGAAAAGACAGGCTAGCAGCGATTCTTCAGTACCTCCATCATCCTCAGATGCTTGACCCTCAGCACGTCGAGCTGCACCATGCCCTGTCGGCAGGCTTCTAGCCGATCCCGGATCCCAGACTCATCCTGGCTGGCCGCCACCGTCGAATACGTGTCTGAAGGTGCATTAATGTAAGCGTATTAAAGGGCCATTGAAGGCAAAATCCTGCTCGTCCCCCCGTTTCTTGGGACCACTTCAAAAAGCTACAGTACCCGCTACTTGTAAATCCAAAAAATGCCTCGCGGCGCAGCTCTTTTGTCCGAAAACGGGTCCCGCAACGGCTACAGGGGATTGATTGATAATTACCAAGGGTCTCGGGGTTATGGATTTGACTTCGGAGGCCCTTTAAAATCCAACTTTCCCACCTGGCGGTCGGGCGGCAGGACCCGTCGCACATAGCGACATACCAGGTGCCACCGCAACGTGCCGCAGACGAGTAGCACACCGCTGAAGGAGAGAGAAAATGAAGAGAGAGAGAGAAAGAGAGAGATAGCTAGTGAGAGCGAGAGAGAGTGAGAGAGAGAGAAAGGCGCCGGAAGCAGCCACAAAATATCAAACTGCCAAAAACACCGTAAAGAGGTATGCTATTTTACAAAAAAAATCGGTAGGCTGAAGAAAGAAAGTTAGCCCCCCGTTAACGGACCAGCACCATGTAAATGCAGTTATCGAAAAAAAAACAAAAAATAATGCAAAAGGCGCCAACCGAGATTCTAGATTCTTAAAAGAAGAGCAGGCTAGCCGAGATTCTTTAGGAATGGGCAGACTAGCAGAGATTCATTGCGAAATCATAACGAAAATGGGTATTTCGTAGCCCCAAAGGCTCGCCGGTCGCGATGACCTAAAAAATAACAAATCGCCCCGAGGGCCGCGCGGCGCCCGAGGCCGACCGCTCAATCATCGCCGGGTAAACAGCGATTCACACGCACCCCTCGATTTTTAAAGGACCATTGAAGGCAAATCCGTAGCCCTAGACTGCTGGCAAAGAGCCAACCAACGACCCCTTAAGCCGTCGAGGGGCCCGTCTGGGACAAAAGAACCACTTTGGGTATACACGAAGGGGCATTGTAGCTGCATTTTGGATTGGAACGAAAATTCGAAGGGTCAAGCTGGATTTGCCTTCAATGCTCCTTTAAAAACGGCAAAATCAAAATAAATATTAAATGGGAAAGGTCAAACGTAGAGGGGGAGAGATAGAGAGAGAGAGGAGAGAGGAAGAGAGAGAGAGAGAGAGAGAGAGAGAGAGAGAGAGAGAAATAGAGAGTAAGTGAGAAAAAGAGAGTGAGAGAGAGAGAGAGAGAGAGAGAGAGAGCGCGAAAGCAAGAAACCTAGTAGCACAATAACCCAAATCAGACCCCGCCGGTGGGTTGTAATGACCCAAAAAGCGGGGACAAAGAATCGGTGAAATGGGAGCCGACCCCGGGCGCGGGGCGGGATCGGTGGATATGCCCTGGGGGCATATCCGAGGCGCTCCCGCGCTGCGGGATCTCGTCCCCCTCTCCCCCACCCGCAACTTATCACTAATAGAGATCCTCCTCAATCCACATTCCGGCGCGGGGGTGAGGGGCGCCGACCCCCCGGGTTGGATCCAGCTTCTTGTGCCTTTAGCTAAACCCGTGTATGCACCCGCGCATACGCGGCCTCAAAATGTATCTGGGGTTTTACAGGTTAAGGCCTAGGTTTAGGCTTGGCTTAGGCTTGGCTTAGGCTTGGCTTAGGCTTGGCTTAGGCTTGGCTTAGGCTTGGCTTAGGCTTGGCTTAGGCTTGGCTTAGGCTTGGCCTTAGGCCTGGCTTAGGCTTGCAGGCGGCTGGGCTTGGCTTAGGCTGGCTTAGGCTTGGCTTAGGCTTAGCTTAGGCCTAGCTTAGGGCCTGGCTTAGGCTTGGCCCAGGCTTGGCTTAGGCCTGGGGCCTAGGCTTGGCTTGGGCTTGGCGAAAGGCTTGGCTTAGGCCTGGCTTAGGCTTGGCTTAGGCTTGGCTTAGGTAGCGGCTTAGGCTTGGCTTAGGCTTGGCTTAGGCTTGGCTTAGGCTTGGCTTAAGCTTAGCTTAGGCCTGGCAATAGGCTTGGCTTAGGCCTGGCTTGGGCTTGGCTTAGGCTTGAGCTTAGGCTTGGCCAAGGGCTTGGCTTAGGTTGGCCAGGCTTAGCTTAGGCCACGCTTGGCTTAGGCTGGCTTAGGCTTGGCTAGGCTTGGCGAGGCCCGGCTTAGCTTGGCTTAGCTTGGCTTAGGCTTGCTTAGGCTTGGCTTAGGCTGGCTTAGTGCGGCTTAGGCTGGCTTAGGCTTGGCCTAGGCTTGGCTTAGGCTTGGCTTAGGCTTGGCTTAGGCTTGGCTTAGGCTTGGCTTAGGCTTGGCTTAGGCTTGGCTTAGGCTTGGCTTAGGCTTGGCTTAGGGCTTGGCTAGGGCTTGGCTTAGGCTGGCTTAGGGCTTGGCTTAGGCCTGGCTTAGGCTTGGCTTAGCAGCTTAGGCTGGCTTAGGCTTGGCTTAGGGCTTGGCTTAGGCTTGGCATAGGCTTGGCTTAGGCTTGGCTTAGGCTTGGCTTAGGCTTGGCTTAGGCTTGGCTTAGGCTTGGCTTAGGCTTGGCTTAGGCTTGGCAGGCTTGGCTAGGCTTGGCAGGCTTGGCTTAGGCTTGGCTTAGGCTTGGCTTAGGCTTGGCTTAGGCTTGGCTTAGGCTTGGCTTAGGCTTGGCTTAGGCTTGGCTTAGGCTTGGCTTGGGCTTAGGCTAAGGCGATCTACAGGAGAGGGCAGGCTAGCAGAGATTCTTTGCGAATTTTTCCTGACTCGCCCTATCCGCGACAACCCGAATGTCCACATTCCGGAAAAAGAAGGCCGCTACAAACCCGTGCATGCAGAGGCGCATATTTTCGCCCAATCATCTTCCGGTCCCTCCCGAGATGGGGTGCTGCAAAAACGGGATCCGACATAATCGCGCAGCGCGCTGTGGGGGCGGGTGTTTATTTATGGGGGAGGGGGAGGATAGGCTAGCAGAGATTCTTTAGGAAAAGACGGTCTAAGAGACTTTCTTTGCTATTAAAATACCGACAATTTATTATTGCACACAAGTGGGGATGAGGAGGAGGAGGGGAGAAGCTGCTGCTGGTTGGGTGACCGGTCGTGTACATTTGGAGGAGCCGTGGTGGGACCCGTGGTTGCGCCCTCAGGCAATGCCGAATTACGGTAGGGCTGCCGACTGGCAGCGCTGAAACAGACGAGGTTTTGGCTGCGGCTTAGGCTCAGGCTGAGGCTTAGACTTTAGTACCTCTAGCCCCATCATCAGAGGGTCACCACCGAGTTCGAGCGCGCTCATGATCACCTGCGTCCAGCAGTCGTATGCCTAGAAAGTTGAGGAGCTTTGCTAGCCTGCCTTTTCCTAAACAATCTCTGCTAGCCTGCCCTTTCCTAAAGAATATCTGCTAGCCTGCCATTTCCTAAACAATCTCTGCTAGCCTGCCTTTTTCTAAAGAATCTCTGCTAGCCTGCCACTTCCTAAAAAAAACTCTGCCGGCTCCTTCCTCACCGTCAGCCCGCCATGCCTGGACATCTTCTCCGAGATCCACGTCCGGTTCAGGTACGAGGCCGCATAGAAATGCCCCGGGTCGGCCAGTAGCGTGGCGATCGTCAACCGATCATTCCTGGGGTTCGACGACCTGGAAATCGACGTTAAAGGGCCATTGAAGGCAAATCCATAGCCCCGAGAACCCTTGGCAATCCGCCAGCCGCTCCCCTTTAGCCGTTGCGGGGCCCGGTTCAGACGAAAGAGCTTTGCCCTCCGCCCTTTTTCGGTTTCACACAAACCGGTACTGTAGCTGGGGTCCACTTGGGGCGAAAAATCAAGGGAGCTGTGCCAGATTTTCCTTCCATGCTCCTTTAAACCCTACGTTTCCTGTGCCGCCAAGCTGAGCATGGCCACCAGGTTCACTCCAGAAGACGTCCCGCCATCGATCCCCTAAAATTAGGGCTTTCTACCGTATCCCTAGGGACCTACGAATCGCTGCAGGACGGCCATCGCGGCTGTGGAGGCCATGTCTGGGATCTTCATCACACGATCTAGCACACCGCGGTCCAGGCTGGAAACACGTATCGCTTTTTCATCTCTCTCTCCCTCTCTCTCTCTCTCTCCTCTCTCTCTCTTTCTCTGACTTGTAAGTTCCTTAAACTACCGTACCTGGTCGTCTCGCCCTTAACAGCCCGTCCCGTTGGCAGCGTGCCAATGCCGGCCATACCCGGGGCGATCACTAGATGTTCTCCGGATTCGTTCCTGAAACGGGGGTAGCTCTCGCTATTTCTCTCTCTCTGCCTCTCTCTCTCTCTCTCTCTCTCTCTCTCTCTTTCTCTCTCTCTCTCTCTCTCTCTTCCTCTCCCAATGCCTAAGACTAAGCCCAAACCTAAGCCTATCATTTTTGCTTCGGTCATCCAGTGTAATTAGTAAAGGCGTACTCACACGAAACGCCCCATCAGCGCGTAGTCGCCCATCAAGCTGTATTGGGTGTCAGCGAAAACGAGTTGCGTGGGCACGCCGTACTTCTTGACGTATTTCCCGACCGAGGAGAGAGTTCCACCTGTAATTGGGTGTACGGAGGATTGAAGCGTACTGTAGTGGGCCTGTACGACGCACACTCTATAGTGTACTATGGCGTACTGGGTACGGTGTACAATCGTGTACTCTGTACGGTGTACAATAGTGTACTTCGTACGCAATACCGTACTCTGTACGCGCTACTGTAGCTTACGCTGTACGGAAAAATCGGCTTAAAGGCGTTGGCAAGTCTTATCCACAATACCCACCGGTGCCGACGGGCATCACGAAGAAGTGAGGGTGCTTGACGGCCTGGTTGGAATCGGCGCTGAGCTGGGCGAGAAACTCGTGGAAGACGTTCACCGATTCGAGCGGGAAGTTGCCACCTGGAGAATTTGGTTATTATGGCTAGACAGAGAGAGAGGAGAGAGAGAGAGAGAGCGAGAGAGGGAAAGAGCGAGAGAGAGAGAGAGAGAGGGACAAAGGAAGAGAGGGAGAGAGAGAACACCTCAACGAATACCCACTTTCATGAAACTCTTCCGCTTTATCGGCGTTCCCAAACTGATTCATGAAAAATCCGTTGGCTTCCTGGGCGATACGACCGGCCTCTGTCCATCTAAACGCGACCAGATCAGCCTAAGCCTAAGCCTAAGCCTAAGCCTAAGCCTAAGCTCCTGAAGCTACCTCAACAGGTTGTCGACCTTCTTGATCTTGGCGCCGTACTGGGTGATGTGGCCGAGTTTCGTGTCCTCCAGCGTGTTCGGTACGACGGCGATGAACGGGACGCCGACCAGTCGGCACATATACGCCAACGAGGCGGCCGTGTTGCCGGAAGAGGCTTCGAAGACGGTGGTGTCTGAAAGCGCTGTTGTCGATCCCAAAGAACCTCAGCTAGCCTGCCTTTCCTAAAGAATCTCTGCTAGCCTGCCCCTGTTACTATCCCTTCAAAACCACCCACTTGGCCCGACATTCCCCTCCACCAGCGCCCACATCATCAGCGCCCAGGCGTAGCGGTGCTTGAGCGTGTCCGTCTTGGAAGCCGTCTCGTTTTTGAAGATGAGGTCGACGGACGGGTTCCCGGGGTACTGTAGTGGCATTCAGTAGCAGAAAATAGGTAGCAAAACCTACATTAAATTTGAACAGCGGCGTGTAGACCATCGATCGACGCTCCAGCCACATCTTGGCGATGGCGTCTCGTCTCCAGGAGTCGTCGGCTGGAAGGACGAGATTGGCTTGGGCTTGGCTTAGGCTTAGGCTTAGGCTTAGACTTAGGTCTAGGCTTAAGCCTAGGCTTGGCTTGGGCTTAGGCAACTTACCCATGAAAAATGTACGACCGCCGGCGAGCAGCGGCTCCGGGGAGAAGCCGCTGGGAAAGTGCTGGGCGACGACGATGCCGAGCAGTCCGGCCAGCAACCGCAACGAGACCCGCGGCTCCATAGGGCACCCTAAAGAGGCAGGCTAGCAGAGATTCTTTAATTACGGGAGGCGAGCAGAGGTTCTTTAGGAAAGAGCAGGCTAGCAGAGATTCTTTGCGATATGAGCGACTTACACCAGGAATACAGCGTCTTTAGCAGTCTAGGCATCTCTCCAATCCTTTATTGGAATATTCCTAACCTTCCCGACACCGTTAGTGGCCACCAAAAACCAAATCAACGGCTTTTTCTTGAGTTTTGTTTCATTTCCGATTTTGTCGGATTTTTTTGATGTTTTGACGAGAGTCAACGGGCCCGGCCAGTCAAAATACGAAAAATGGGGGGGCGGGAAGGATTTGGTGGCTTTTTGGGCAGGCTAGCAGAGATTCTTTAGGAAGGGCTGGCTAGCAAGGATTCTTTAGGCAGGGAGGCTAGCAGAGATCCTTGGGGGAAAGCGGCCGAGCAGCGATCTTTCGAGATTGCTGACATCTGCACCAATGAATGGATCGACTAGACGAGAGGAGAGAGGGAAAGCGAGAGAGAGAGAGAGAGAGAGAGAGAGAGAGAGAGAGAGATTGTTCGGAAGGCTAGCAGATATTCTTTAGGAAGACGCAGACTAGCAGAGATTCGTCAAAACAAAGCAAACTAGCAAAGACTCTTTAGGAAGAATTTAATTTCTCGCCAAAAATTTTCTAACATCAATTTCGACAATCCCAACAAATTAATCAATTCCCGGGGCCGCCCGTTTTCAGGGGCATTTCGCACGGCAGCCGATCACCTCCCCCAAAAATGGGGGGAAATTTGAGGGAAATGCGAACGGCGGACAAAGAAACGCTCGGGATCACAGACGGCATCTCCGCTTTTCGCCGGGCGCCTTGATTTTTCGCGGTTCCCTCTCTCGCTTCCGCTTAAAGTTGGCGTTTCTCGGCGGTTGGGGACGCGAAATAGCGGTTGGGCTAGCTGACAGAGATACTTTGGGAAAGGGCAGGCTAGCAGTTATTCTTGAGGAAGGGACTGGACTGGACTGTTAGCGGGGGGATCCCAAATTTTCCTTTTGGTTTTCTACCGCCCCATAAGCAAATATAAATAATTTTTATGGCCTTTTACATAGTTTTTAAACATAAAAATAATAAAAATGTTCGAAATTTTTGGTTTTTTTGGCCAAAAATGTATGAAAAACATCAAAATTTCGAATTTTGCCAAATGTTAGCAATATTTGTATGACTTTCTTTCAATCAAAAACGACTAAAACACCATAAAAATGCCAAATCTATCATCAACAGGTGAAAAACATAAAGGGCCCACCCCCTCGCTAAACCCCCCCCCCGCTAGCCGAGCAGAACCGGGCAGGCTAGCAGAGATTATTTAGGAAAGGGCAAGCTAGCAGAGATCATTTAGGAAAGGGCAAGCCAGCAGAGATTCTGCACGCAAAAATCGTTTGTACATGCCGTGCCATCCGCAACAATAACAGGTTGGGGGCGCGGTGGGGGTGTGTGCGCGTCTAGGTGTGCGCGGGCGTGTCATTACACTTTTCTTTAAAGTTCCCCAAAAAGGGCAGTGGGAGAGAGAGAGAGAGAGAGAGAGAGAGAGAGAGAGAAGGGTCGAAACGAGTACAGTTCCCAGGAGATTTCGAGAACCAGTCTAGGTTTCCCCCGAGGCTGCTCGGCGTACGTATCGGGTTTAAAGGGACCGGGAAGGCCAAAATTTCAGGCTAAAACCATAAAATACAGAACTTGCACACCAAGGCTTCTCCTCCAAGCTGATCGGGGACTATCGGAAAGCTGAACGGCGGAGTTATTTATTCTTTAAAGTTGGGGGTCACGGGCCTGAAGTGCACTCCTGTTGGCAAATAGACAACGACAAATACAGCGCTAATCTGCTGGCAAAGGTGTTATTCTCGGACCCAGGCTTACCCCGAAAAAGCGAAAAATGTCTACGAAATCCGGGAGAATTGGGAAAATTCACGTTCCAATATACTGAAACTAAGCCTAGGCCAAGCCTAAGCCAAGCCTAAGCCAAGCCTAAGCCAAGCCTAAGCCAAGCCTAAGCCAAGCCTAAGCCAAGCCTAAGCCATGCCTAAGTCTATGGTGTTTTACGAACCCTTGTGGCGCGATTATTTGAATACGATTTTAAATACGTTTATCATAATTAGTAATCTAGAGCTTCCTTCGATTCCTAGTCGGACATCTCGCGCTCCAACTGGCTGATCCGTGATTTCTGAAGAATGGTTTATTCAAAAATGTTCATCTAACTGACCAGCTGCGAGATCTCGCGGTCCTTGGCCTGCAACTTGTCGCTGAGGACGGCGACGGCGACACCTGAATCTCATATCTTCACTTTTTGGTCGAATCAAGTATCTCTCTCTTTTTTTCTCTCTCTCTCTCTCTCTCTCTCTCTCTCTCTCGCTCTCTCTCGCGCTCACCTGTATGCGGGGCGACTTCCCGGTTCTTCCATCGTCCAAGCAGGCGGCTGTGCTCCTTGTTGAGGATGTCGTACTCGTGCCGGATGGCCGTCAGTCGTTCCACCGTCTCCTCGTAGCGGATTTCGGCCTGGAAGTGCAAGCAAATAATCTTTGCTATCCTGCCTTTCCTAAAGAATCTCTGCTAGCCTGCTCTTTTCCTAAAGAATCTCTGCTAGCCCCCCCACTCACCGTCCGTAGCTTCTTCCTCAACTCCGCCAGGGCTTCATCATTCCTGACTTGTTGAAGTTGGGCTTTGGGCGAACTTGCCGCCCCATTCTGCGACAAAGTAGATGAGGACTTGCTGGGCGGGGTTGGATTTTTTGGCTGTCTGCCAATGAGGGGCCCGGTTTTGATTGGCGGCAGGCCCTTGGCGCTCAGCACCTCTTCCTCTGCGTCCGATTCGCTGAGGTGTAGATTTGGAGAGCCTGGAAAAGACGGTCAAGTTGCTGCATAGGAAACTAGCATGGATTCGGTGGGATGGGACGCGATGGTGGGGAAGGTAGAGAGCGAGAGAGAGTGAGTGAGAGAGTGAGCGAGAGAGAGGGAGTGAATGAGAGCGAGACTGAGAGTGAGAGGGTGGTAAGGGCAGAAAGAGAGACAGGGAGAAAGAGCGGGATAGCATGAGAGAGAGGTAGAGAGAGAGAGAGAGAGAGAGAGCGAGAGAGAGAAAGAGAGTTCGAGCCAAAGATAGAGAAAGCGTGAGAGAGCGAGAGAGAGAGACCGAGATAGAGAGAGTGAGAGAGCGAGATAGAAAGAGAGAGACAGAGTGAGAGAGCGAGAGAGAGAAACCGGCAGATGCAAAAATCCCGTAAAAGCTTCTACTTTGACCCACATTCGCACCCCTTTGGTGCGGTGGGCCCATGCAAATTGGTTGTATCGCTGCAATCAAGCCCGGAGGGTACATTTTTTTGGCGCGGTGAACCAAGGGCGGGCCAGTAGGGTCAGCAGGTCAAGGCGCAGCTGGCTCGGTTTAAAAATTCTGCCGCAGAACTCGTCACCGATAGTCGCATTTTACTCCAGAAATCCAGAACCCCACCCCATAGTTCCCTGTTTAGGCTGCTATTCAATAGCACTAGTCCCTGCTTTTAGCGAATGATGAAGATATCTCTCTCTCTCTCTCTCTCTCTCTCTCTCTCTCTCTCTCTCGCTCACTGGCTGGTAATTTAATACTTTCAATAATGTACTCATTCCAGCCACCTACCAGGCAATGGAACAACTTGGTGGCGCCAACGAATTGAAGGGCTTGGTGAGAATTTGCAAAATTAAACCCCTAGCAGAGATTTTTTGGGAAGGGCAGGCTAGCAGAGATTCTTGCGGAAAATCTTGTCCCAAAACCGTTTTTTAGACCCTCCAAGAGAAGAAGCTGGCCGTGCGCAAGCGTCTGGCCATGCTGCTGCACTCCTACAACTGCATGGTACGTCTTGAAAATATGAAAAATGGCTAAGCCTAATCCTAAGCCTAAGCCTAAGCCTAAGCCTAAGCCTAAGCCTAAGCCGAAGCCACCGAACGCGAGCGTAAGATAAGGGAAGCCCTCTACCCCCCGCCAGAAAAGCGGGGCCCACACCAGCCACGCCCAAGCCAAAGCCAAACCCAGCCCAAACTCCAACCCTCCCCCCCCCCCACGGGCAGGCTAGCAGAGATCATTAGATACATCTGTTTACGGTAGTCCAATCCACACTTTAGCAAAACATGACGATTTGCGTGCTCGACGAGTGCTGCGCGCTGCGCATTCTGCATCGGCATATTGGTGGATGCGACAAGGGGCGGGCGTGTGAATGTGAGTGGTTTTTTGGGGTTAATGAAGGCAAACCAGCAGGGTTCATTAGGGAATTCGGCCGGCAGGCTAGCGGAAGTTATTCAGGAAGAAAGGGCCGGCTAGCAGAGATTTTTTGGGCGCCTTTAAACACCCTTTCTAGACCCTCAATGCACATCCGCCAAGCTGCTGCTGCAGCATTGGAAGGTTTGCCAGAATTCGCAGTGCGAGATCTGCCGCGCGCTGACCGGGCTGAGGACGCTGGCAGGTATGGAGTTGCTCTAACTCTCTCGCTCTCCCTCTTTCTCTCCCTCTCTCGCTCTCTCTCACTCATCCTCCATTTTCAGTTTTTGGCAACGTTGGCTGCAAGGAAGAGTCCGATGCCTCTGGAAACTCCTCCTCATCGTCATCCTCCTCCTCCTCCTCCTCCTCCTCCTCCTCCGATTCCAATTTCTCAGCCACCGAGTCCGGTTCCTCACTGTCATCTGAATCATCATCATCATCATCATCATCCTCATCTGATTCTGATTCTGACGACTTCTCCGAGACGTCATCGAGCGTCGATACCAGCATGACGCAGGACTCGGAGACGGAAGAATCGGCAGGATCGGAGAGTTCGGAAGATTCAGAAGATTCCGACGATGATGTGGATATCGAGGAGACGGGGACCAACGAGTTCGACAGCTGCATCTTCATGGAATCCGAGGAGGGCACGTTGACCATGGGTGACGTGCTTGGGGATGAGCCTTTTGGTAAGGAATCTCTGCTAGCCTGCCCTTTCCAAAAGAATCTCTGCTAGTTTGCCCTTTCCTAAAGTATCTCTGCTGGTCTGCCCTTTTCTAAAGAATTTTTTTTCAGTTACGCCGGACGTTTCCCACAGCTGGCACGACGACATCAGTCAAGATGTGCGAAAATCGATGGTCCAGGCCTTGATTCAGGCCCGGACGGACTCAGGCTCCGCCCGATCAGGTGAGCAACGTTGTCAGCGGTTTTAAAGGGCCATTGAAGCCAAACCTAGCCGTCAAGAATTTGCCTTGTCGGTCCCTGTAAAATTCGGTTTAAGAGGACGAAATGTCAGCCGAGGCCAACGAGAAGCGGTGCTACAACACGTCAAAAGATGCTCAAGAATACTATCAGAGCGTGGCATACAAGATTTTCTTGGAGCAGCGGACGCGATTGGAGGTGGTAAGTGGCTAGCAGAGATTCTTCAGGAAAGGGCAGGCTAGCAGAGATTCTTCAGGAGGCAGGCTGAGACTTTAGGGAAGGGCAGGCTAGCAGAGATTCTTTAGGAAAGGGCAGGCTAGCAGAGATTCTTTAGGAAAGGGCAGGCTAGCAGAGATTCTTCAGGAAAGGGCAGGCAAGCGGAGATTCTTTAGGATGAGGACTCAAATATCCTCTAAATTTAGCAACACAAAATGGCCGAAAAAGTGAAAAACGCCGAGGAGGAGCACAAACTGAGAGCGAAGATCGAGACCGCCATCAAATTCGTGGGTTTCCGAGAAATTCCGGGTAACAAGGATTTTTCAGCTGGAAGCAAAAGCGGCGATGCTCACAACTGACGATAAAAAGACGCTGAAGAGCATCATAACGTCCAAGTTGCTCAGGTAGGTGGCAGAGATTCTTTAGGAAAGGACTGGCTAGCAGATATCTTTGCGAAAGGCAGGCTAGCAGAGATTCTTGAGGAAAACAAAATTTCAGCACCGACGGCGAGGAGCTGCGAAGGCGTGTTGAGCAGGGAATTTCGATGGTCGATTGCGTCCCGCTGGCCAAGGTGGAGCGGAAGAGGGCAAAAGCCGGAAAGCAGCGCAGAGCCATGCAGACGATTCTTTATGATTTGGAGAGGAGAAGCCGTCAGCAATACCAGCTGAAGCCATTGGTAGGTTTTTAAGGCGGGCAGGCTAGCAGAGATTCCTTAGGAAAGGGAGGCTAGCAAAGATTCTTTAGGAAAAGGCAGGTTAGCAGAGATTCTTTAGGAGAGAAGCTAGCAAAGATACTTTAGAAAAATTCAAGCTAGCAGAGATCCTTGCGGAATCGTATCTCGCCTCATAAATATTGTAACAACTGAATTTTAGGCCCAACGCGCGGATAAGGAACCAGAACCGGAAATTCAAGCGCTTCCTGAACTCGAGCGAGCTGAGGAAATTCAACAAGCTCAAGGCGTTCAGCAAATTCCGGAGGCGGAATCCACGAAGAATCCGGCGACTCCGGAATTCCTTGCCAATCCGGAAATTCCGGAAACCACCGAAACGCCGGAGGTCCCGGAATTCAGCCGGGAGCCGGCACCGTACTACCTCATCTGGGATTTCGACAATGTCTCCTTTGGCTGCCCGCCCAAAATTTTGCATCACTCGATGGCGTTGTTCCTCGCCGAACTCTATGGAGATGCCGTCAAGTAAGTGTCGTTTTTTGGTTCGGACAGGCTAGGAGTGATTCTTAAGGAAAGGGCAGGCTAGCAAAGCTTTTTTATGAACCTCCCTGAACACCTTCTTTCAGATGCTCCGATCAAGAAGCCGTAAGTTACGGCTTCAACGCCGTCTGCAAGATGCTCTGCTTCCTCCAGAAAGAAGCCGACATGGAGAAGTGGTTCCGCGTGCGCGTCGAGCTGCTCCAGGAGTTGAAGAAGTACCAAGAAGACCCCGGAAACCCTGTGGCCCGGCCAGAAGAAGTCCAGTTGTGCCTCAACGTCCTCGACGACCGACTGGAGGCGATGTGCGGCGCCTATATTCGCGCCCCACACGTGACGCTCCCAGCCGAGAAGATCGAGCCGTTCGGGAAGCTGTCGTGCGGCCTGACCGCCCAGGAGAATGTTGATGCTCAGGCGCTGGTGCTGGAGAGTCTGCGGAAAGTGAGGGCTATGCGGGTCGAGTTCAAGAAGGGCGGGGACGGAGTGGAAAACCAGCAAGCCGAACGAGTCCCGCAACCACATCAAGACGGTGTTGAAGCCGTTCAGCAGCTGGAGAATTTCGGGAAGCTCGATCAACCGGATCAGCCAGAGGAACAGATCGAGAAATCCGAGGAGCTCGAGGAGCTCGAGCAGCTTAAAAAACTCGTAATTCGAGAAAGGTTAGACGTGGTGGTGCAGCAGGAGGAGCCCGTAAAGCGAGATGCACTGGCGGAGCAGGAGGAGATCGATGAGAACGAGAGGTTAGCATGGCGCGAAAGGTTCGAGAGGCGTGAGGAGGCCCAGGAGCACGATAAGCTCGAGAGGATGGAGAAGGTCCGACAATTTGCCATGGAGAGGCTGAAGGTACCGTATTTTTACCGTTTTTAGGAGCCAAACGGGGGAAAGAAGCATAGATTTTTAAGGAAAGGGCGGGCTTGCCGAGATTCTTTAGGAAGGGCAGGCTTGCAGAGATTCTTTAGGTAAAGGCAGGCTAGCAGAGATTCTTTAGGGCGGGCAGACCAGCAGTGATTCTTTAGGAAAGGGCAGGCTGGCAGAGTTCCTTTAAGGATCCTTCAAAAATTTTTTTCCAGGAAGAAGCCCGGAAGAAAGCCGAAGACGAAATGGAATGCTACAACCTCATAGCCTGCGGCCTGCTTCTTTGCTTCTTTTTATCATGCGTTGGCGCCTTCCTGACCGCTTTTTCCTAAATGTTCTAGCTTTTCTCGTCATTTTGTCATTTTTAATCGTTAACTGTTTTTTGTTACAGATAAATTCTTTTTTCTGAATTTGCACTTGGCAAAAAATGGCAAAAAATTCAAAACATTGAAAAACGCCCAAATTATAAGGAAAAAGGCGGCTAGCAGAGATTTTTTAACGGGGTCGCGTGTTATCTAAAATATGCAAACAATCCTAGTCTCCTTCGATTTAAATTTTTACAGCTCGAAATTGGGATGCTATACACGCTACCGCTATCAAAACTGTATTTTTGAGGTTGTAATAGCACGAAAACAACGTCCACCCTCTATTCCCCAAAACGCAAAAAATTTCTCCCCGGCCGGGAATTGAACCCGGGTCTCGCATGTGACAGACGCGGATACTCACCACTATACTACCGAGGACACGAGAAAGGGGAGAGGGGGCGGAGTTGATGAAGGGAAGGGGCGGCAAGAGGGCCAGGTGGAGGCCTGATACCGTTTTTCGGGCGGCGGCCCCAACCGTGCAATGATTATGCCCGGGGGCGACGCTGGGGGCAGATGCTCACCTAGGTCACCCGTAAGGTCGGATTAGGCCGTACTGGGCATCGGCAGATCGGCTATGTTAATTTCCATCTTTCAGTCACGTTTTTATGACCTTTTTTCTGTAAAATACCACCATTACCTCCTTAAAAAGGGATATAATTTTTTAAACGGGTATTGAATAACTTTGTAGTTTTGTAAAGTAAATAGCTAATTTAGCATCTACAGAAATAAAAATTTTCAGCTCGAGAAAACGTAAAATTTCTGTAGATATCAGGATGATTTCTTTAAAAAATACAATAAATCTTCTAATTTGCATAGAATCACTCTGTAGTTCTGCAAAATTAAAAATTAATTAAAAAATTTTGTTGGCTGATCGAATTTTTGCTTAATATTAAAAACCCATTTTTTGCACAATTATTGAGTTTTTTTGTAATTATAAAGCGATTTTTCAGGTTGTCGGCAACGCTGAAAAATGAGCCACGACAAGTTCATGTCGTTTGACGACTTCTTGGTAAGTATTCTCTTCAGCTAAGGCTTAGGCTTAGGCTAGGCTTAGGCTAGGCTTAGGCTTAGCTTAGTTTTAGGCTTAGGTTTACTTTTCCTAAAGAATCCCTGCTAGCCTACCAACCCCAATTTTTAGCCCCTCCCGTCACTGCTCGAGAATATGGTCGATGCTGAACAGTGCAAGGTTGGCTCGGAATCCGCAATGATCTTTGCTAGCTGCCCTTTCCTAAAACATCTCTGCTAGAGTGCCCCTTTAAAGCCATTTTTTCAGGTCGTCAAATGTCAAGGCGCGACGTGTTCGATCATGGGAAAACTGAGCCAGCATCGGAAATCGGGATGTAATGGCCAGTTTTGCGCATGTAAGTATGGTTTTGGAAAGGGCAGGCTCGCAGAGACCCTTTAGGATCAGGCGGGCGAGCAGAGATTCTTTAGGAAATTACCCACTTCCAGACCCGGACTGCGTTCCCTTGCAACGATTGATGAAGGAGCACGAAAATATGTGCGGCATCTACCCGTACTACAATTGTTTCGTCTGCACGGCGTGGCGGCACACGATGTATTTTTATAAAGGTAGGTTCAGGTTTTGCTTAAGCTTGGCTTAGCCTAGGCTTAGGCTTAGTCTGAGGCAGAAGCTCTGGCTTAGGCTCAAGCTTGGGTTACGGCTTAGGCTTAGGTCTAGGCTTTGACTCCGACTTAGGCTTCGGCTTCAGGCTCAGGCTTAGGTCTAGGCTCGGGGTTAGGCTTGGGCATAAGCTTGGGCTTAAGCTTAGCTTATGCATGGCTTAGGCTTAGGCTTAGGCTAAAGCTTAGGCTTGACTTTAAGTTCTTCTTTCTTTGCAGGCGCCCCTTCCCTAATGGAGCCGCTGGAGCGCGACAAATGGCTACGTGAGCGCTACCCAATGTATTTCCTTCGCCAAGTTGAGACCGGCCTCCAAGCCGTCCAACACGTCCAAGCCGAGCAAAAGCTGCTCGCCGCTGAAGCCGGTCAACTACCTCCAGAAGTTCGGGCAGAGCGCGAAAAGCAGCTGAATGCGCTCCTGGAGCTCTTGTTCGCGCCGCACGCTGATGCAATCCGATCGGTCGCTCATGAGCACCGACTTGAAACTGTTCAGAAAATTCTGACAACGCAGCGCGCCCAAGCCCGCCAAGCGGTTCAATTGGAGCGACAGGCGCTGGAGTCGCAAGCTAAGCAAACTGAGCGCCAGGCTCAAGCAGCTCAAGTCGCCTCCAGAGGGCAGGCTGAGAAACGGGCGCTAGCCGTTCGGGCAGCTGAAGCTGCTGAAGCTGTGGAACGGGCTGAAGCGCTCCATGCCGAGCACGAGCTGCGGATGCGAGCCGTACAAGCCCTTCGAGTAGAGCACGAGGCTTCAGCGATGCGCGCGAGGCAGGAACAGGAACTTCGTGATGAGCAGTGGGCTCGGGAAGTTCAAGCAGCTCAGGCACTGCAACTTGAGCAAGCTCTATTGATTCAAGAAAATTTGTGTTCCGAAGCGGTTCAAGCGGTTGAGGCTAAGTCGAGAAAACTATCTCAAGTCGTTCAAGCTGGGCCTGGAAAACAAGCTCCAGCTGTTCAAGCGGAGTCTGCCTCCGTCGAAGACCAACTTAAGGCCCTCCAAGCCGTCGAAGCCATGCTCCAACGACAGCGTCAAGCCCTTCACGACCATGAAAAAGTTGCCCAAACAGTTCAAGCAATTCGACCACAAACCGAACAAGCCAATTGGTATGAAGCCGACCAAGCCATCCGAAGCGCCACCGACGCAGTAATGGCCTCGAAGCTCCAAATCCTGAGCCTGACGGTGACCAAGAGCAAAGTCCGCGCGCAAATCATGAAAACGGCGATAGAAAACCAAGTCAATGCGTTTAAGCAGCTTCAAACCGTGCTTGGCGGGGACGGCGGGGCTTCTGGAGCTGCTCAAGCAGAAGCCGCTAAAGATTCTGAAGCCAAGCCTGAAGCTAAGTCAATTCTGGGCCTCCAAGCCGATGCTGAGCTCAACAGCGGCCTTTTCGAGCAGTTCAGACGAGTTTCGCTAGTCGGTCAACCGGAAGAATCCGCAAATTCTGAAGCCAAGCAGGACAAGCCTGTTTTGGGAATCCAAGCCGACGCCGAAGTCAAGAGCAACTTCTTCGAGGAGCTCCACCAAGTTTCCGAAGCCACCCAAGCCAAGCATACTACGTCGATTCTAGGTGTTCAAGCCGACGCTGAAGTCGAGAGCAAGCTCTTCGAGAAGCTCAACAAAGTCTTTAAGGCCGCTGCGGCTAAATCGGAAAAGTCGTTTTTGGACTTTAAAACCGCCGCGCAGTTCGCGAGCAACCTTTTCGAGCCGTTCAGACAAGCGCCGTCCGAAGCCCGTAAAGCCCAAGAAGCCACAAATTTTGAAATCAAGCCGGAAGCTAAGCCAATCCTTGGGCTTCAAGCCGATGCCGAGCTCAAGAGCCCCCTCTTCGAGCAGTTCAACAGAGTTTCTGAAGCCGCTCAAGCCAGTGAGGCCAAGCGTTCTGAAGCCAAGCCGCTTCTTGGGGTCCAAGCCGATGCTGAGGTCAACTCAAAATTCTTCTCGCAGCTTGACCAAGCCGCCGAAGCCGAGAATTTGAAGCAGAAGCCGAAGCTCAAGGCTTTCTTTGGGGCTGATCACCCACAAACGGCGCTGATCAACGAAGCCCTGCTTAGCCGAAGCCAAGCCGAGGAAGCCGAGAGGATCGCCTGGCGCTCGCAGATGCCGACATCTACTAGACGATCGCTTATCCACCTGGCTGTCAAGGTCGGTTATGGGTCTTTTTGGCTTCCACGGTCCTTTAAAACGGGTTTTCACTAAAAAATCCCGGATAGAATTTTGTTTCCTAAAGAACCTCGGGGCTAGTCTGCCCTTTCCCAAGGAATCTCTGCTAGCTTACCCATTCCTGAATAATCCCTGCCAATCTACATCCCTTTTTCAGGCTCTACTCGAAGTGAAGCCGGAGTTCCGCCGCAATCCTGCCCACATCAAAGCCCTAGCCGATCGGGCTTGCCTGGCCGAAAAAGCTGCTTTCGCTACGGCGACCAACCGGGAGGAGTACTACTGTAGCCTCACCGATGCTGTTAGCTGGGAATTCGAGCATGGAACGGCTTAAAACGTATGGTTGCAAGAAGTGTTTTCAAATTGTCGAAATTTAATAAGGTCAATATCTAGAATGGCGGAATTCATAATGTTGAAAATTTGAAAATTCCGAATGTCGAAAAGTTGCAACGGCGACATTTCAATTTTAACATTTTGAAGTTCGAACCCAGCCCCGGGCGCTTTTGGGCCGTCCACCCTTCAAAGGCTCTCCTCCTCGCCCCTCACACGTGTCCTCGGTAGTATAGTGGTTAGTTTCCGCGTCTGTCACATGCGAGACCCGGGTTCAATTCCCGGCCGGGGAGAAATTTTTTGATTTTTGGGGAATAGGACCAGCAAGTTATGCTAATGTTTTTGCAACCTAAAATTTGAAAATTTCCATCTTTTAGGTGACACGCGACGCGAAGCTCGCTTCTCCTCTTGATTTTCCACAATTCCCGACGACGATTTGACTCGAACTTCTCCAATGTCATTTCCGTTTTTACCTCACGCTATTATGCCAGTTCACCTTTGAGAATCCAGGGAATAAAGTGATTGTAAATATGACTACGCAAACAACAAAACTACGTCTTCAAACCACAAATAAACAGAATACATACGGAATTAGATTATTTGGGAAGGGCAGGCCAGCAAAGATTCTGTATGAAAGGGCGGGCTAGCAGAGATTCTTTAGGAAAGGGCAGGCTAGCAGAGATGCTTTAGGAAAGGCAAGCTTGCGTAGCCACCAATCCTATCCGTCGCCCCATCCACCGTATCCGGGCCTTTTTTATAGTCTGTTGCCAGGGCAGCCAGGTGCCTCGGCTGGGCGGGTGGCCCCAGCCTACCGCCAGCAAATAATTCTTCAACTCACCCACGCATCTGCCCAGTAGGAATTTGGCATTATTTTTGGAATCTATACGATGGGATTGGGGGTAAATGGTATGCCCCGAGGGCATACCTGACAATGGTGCTGTTAAATGGACGCCATCACACAGGGGGATGGATTCGAAATGGGCAGGCAAGCAAGCAGTGATACTTTAGGAAAATCGGGCGGAGGATAAACAAAGCTGGGCCAAACCTAAGCCTAAGCTCAAGCCTAAGTTTAGCCTAAGTTTAAGCCTAAGCCTAGTCTAAGCTTAATCTAACAGTGTTACAAACTGCAAAAAAAAACGCAAAAAAGCACAAATGCTGTTGGGTAACTAGCAGAGATTCTTTAGGAGACTCCTACAAGATAACCTCGAGCCCTATAAAACCAGCAGAGAGCATTTAGGAATTAGTCGAGACGCGCACCCAGTAGCCAGCCGAGAATGTTTAGGATTTTCGGAGAGAGCAAGCCGCCGATGGGCTTTGCTCAAGAATCTCTGCTAGCCTACCCTTTCCTAAAGAATCTCTGCTAGCCTACCCTTTCCTAAAGAATCTCTGCTAGCCTGCCATTTCCTAAAAAATCTCTGCTAGCTGCCCGCGGGCTGGGAACCCAAAAAATTAAAAAAAGCACATAATGCCCTCCATAATTTTCGATGGTGCCCGGAGGGCACTATCGCCAATGATGCGCAACTCCCAATATTCGCGGCTGACCCCGGCGGCTGGATTTGTATTTTTGGGCATCAATTTCTGGCGGGTAGTGAGGGTTGGCTGGGGTCAGATTGGAGCTGGGAATTACGCGAACCAAGAAAAATACAAAAAATTAACCGCAAAAAATGATGTGCCGTTGATAAGAGCTGGAGAGTCAGCTTTTTTTTGGAAATATCTTTCTGTACTCAATTAACTGCAATTCGCAACGAACGTACATATCTTCCTTACCTCGCTCTAAAGAAACTCTTCTAGCCTGCCCCTTCCTAAAGAATCTCTGCTAGCCTGCCCCTTCCTAAAGAATCTCTGCTAGCCTGCCCTTTCCTAAAGAATCTCTGCTAGCCTGCCCTTTCCTAAAGAATCTCTGCTAGCCTGCCCTTCCTAAAGAATCTCTGCTAGCCTGCCCCTTCCTAAAGAATCTCTGCTAGCCTGCCCTTTCCTAAGGAATTTCTGCTAGCCTACCAGTTCCCTACCTGAACAGCGTCAAGCTCATCATTTCTGCGTTCCTAAATGCTCTCTGCCAGCCTGCCCACCTCCACACGAAAATTCCAGATCCCCGCCCCAGGCGCTCGCCTGAATTAAGCCAATATGGCTGATGATCAGCCCGCCGCATCAACAGCACCAGGTACAGATGAGCAGCAACAAGGTGGGTGTTGATCAATCATTTTAAAGGGATTGAAGGGCAGTATAAATTTAAGGAATTTTGCTTCAGAACCCGCTCATGATCCGCTGAGCTGGCGAGCCAAGTGCAGCCAGCAGTACCGGGAGAGTATGATACAGTGGGTGTGGAAGGTGCTGCACCCGAATGTTCAGCAACATTTGAAGATGGTAGGTTGGGAGCTCAAAGAATCTCTGCTAGTCTGCCATTTCCTAAAAGATCCCTGCTAGCCCCCAATTTTTAGGTCACGGACCCCCAACTCGTCTCAGACCGCAACAAACTACAAGAATACGAAATCCGGCTCTTCGATGATTCCGCGTCCTTGGCTGACTACCGCGCAGCGCTCAAGCGATATCGAGATATTTATAAGGTAAGTCGGCTTAGCTCGGAATTCAGCCTAGGCTTGGGCTTCGCTTAGGCATATGTTATAGTCCAGGCTTAAGCTTAAGCTTAGGCTTAGGGTTAGGTTTCGCTTAGGCTTGGGCTTGGGCTTAAGATTGCTCCGAGCCAAAACTCGGGCTTAGGAAGAGGCTTAGGGGTTGGTGCTTAAGCTTAGAATTCGGTTTAAGCCTAGGCTTAGGCATGGTTTAGGCTTAGGCTTAGGCTTAGGCTCTATCAGACCCATATTTTTGCTAAGCGGTTTGCTGGGTTTTTTATTTGCACTTCCCTAGTCAGCCTTAGGCTTCGAACTCGCTAGGCTTAGACTCAGACCGAAGCTCTCTAAGGAACATTTTTTAGCCTGGGACGAAGCAGATGGCTGGCCGACGCGCGGCTAATGAACCACGAGCGCAAGCCGGTAAAAATTTAGCGTTTTCGTGGCGTAATTTATCAGGATTACGGTTTCACCTTACTTTTTAGCAAAAACCCAGAGCACGGCGGTTCCGAGGAAACGCGAGACTCCGGTGGACACGGCGGTGCAGGCAGTGCCGGCCAAGGTGGCTCGACGAGCCTCAATCGACCCGAATGGTGAGTTCCATCCGAATCTCTGCTAGCCTGCGCTTGCTTAAAGAATATCTGCTAGCCTGCCTCAACCTCCTCTTTTCAGCCGCCTCCACCAGTCAGATGCCTCCTCCTAGTAGCGCTCCTCCAATGGCATACAGCAGCCCGCCGGTGCAGCACCCCCAGGAGCAGCTACAGTACTCTCGCTCCACTCCCGGACCCAGGGGACAACCGAATTATCAAAATTTTCAAAACCCTGGCTTCGCCGGGCCTATGATGTCGCCGACAGGATATGGAAATCAGCAAGGAGCCCCGATGGGATACGGTGGCCAAATGCCGGGCCATACGCAGCACCACCAGGTCGGTTTTAAGGCCTAGCAGAGATCCTTTAGGAAGGCAGGATAGCGGAGATTCTTTAGGAAATGGCAGACTAGCAGAGATTCTTTAAAAACCCTTAAAATCCGAGGCCCAAAAATTGTCATTTTTAGATGAACTACGGCTCGCCCGGCTTCGACGGCCAGTACAGCCGACGTGCCAGCCAGGATATTCCGCCAGGCTACGACCAACCAGCCCACAGGAATCCTATTTACGCGAATCACATGCAAATGCACATGCAAACCCACGGCGGCTACGCAACCCCCGGCTACGCCCCTCAACCCCAAGCCGTTCAGCACGCGGACGACGGAGATGAACAGGCCGACCAGGAGGTGCTCAGCTTCACCACGCCGCAATACGCTCGACGCCCTCAAGCCGTACAGTACTCCCCGAGAGTGCGCGGCGATCAGCACCCGGTAACCGAGGGTCGGGAAGGTGAGCAGCTACAGGGAAGCCCTACACATGAAAAAGCTTCGGAAAAGGAGCATGACGTCTCCAAGGAGGTCAAAAAGTCTGGGAAAACCGAAAAAGGAGCCTCCACAAGGTCACAGAAGAAGTCGAAAAACCTGGAAAACGAAGCTGAACAAGCTCAAGAAGCTCAAGCCGTGCAGCTATCAAACAAGCCCCGAAGGACATCTGATCCGAAAGTGGCAGAAAAAGGAAAGAAGTCGATAGAAAAGAGCCAGAGGCCCCTAAAAAAGAGCGCCGAAGTTGACCACGTGGGTGGAGAAGTCCAGGGAGAAACTCAAAAAGCAGAATCTGAAACTGCTCAAGCTCCCCGGCCCGTTCCAGATCGGCCTAGAGCACTACCAGCCCCACCTCAAGCTCATCAAGCTCAGCCGGCCCTCGCGTCGCCCGTTTTTCCGGCTCGTCAATTTCGGCAAGTGCAGCAACGGCCCCTCCCCACCCATGCGCCAGCCCAAAATATGCAAATTTCCCCTCAGCCCGGCTACCACTGGCCCCCCGCCGCCCAGGAGATGCACGTTGGATATGACCACCGTCGTCATCGACAGGTTCAGCAACAGCAGCCGATGCTGATGTCGCCCCGATTTTCCGGCCAGATGGTCATGCAAGTATCGCCTGCCGCCCCGCAAGAGATGCATTTTTACGACGTCGCCCGTCAGCAACCGGTTCAGCACCGGCGCAGGTAAATACTTTTATTTCGACAAAATTCTGTAAAAATTTCCTTTCTTAAACAACGCGTTTAGATCATCTCCACCCCCACCACCCCATCGAGTCGTCCAGAGCACGATGGAGCAGCGCCGCGAGGTGTCGAGCATTAGCCCCCTGGCCAGCGCGTACAAAGACTGGTTCCGGCTGGACATGACCGCCACCAGCTACACCACCATGGTCACCTTCATCGCGAAGAGCATCTACGAGATGGTCACCTGCGTCGAGGAGAGCGACGCGAAGACGGGCAGAAGGTGCATGACGCTGGGGCTGAAGGTCGAGGAACGCGCCTATGACATGGCCGAATCGACGATGGACTACTTGGACATCACCACAGGCTGGTTGAACGTCATCAAGGAGTGGATCTGCGTCGGCAAGAAGGTCACCGCTGACGACTTGAAGGAGATTGAAAGCGAAGTTTGGAAGAGGATGGAATTTGAAGAAAATGAAGGAGATGAGCAAGAGGAAGAAGATGAGGATGAGCTCCTGGCTGAACAGCTTGAGCGCAGGCTACAAGAAGGGGATGACCAGCAGAACGGAGAGGGTCAGATCGAAGAGGAAGAGAGGGCGATGAGAGCGCAGAGAAAGCTGGAGTTGAGGGAGGAGGAAGCTGAGGAGAGGATGAGGGAGCAGGAGAGGGAGATATTGGAGCTGAGCAGGAGCCGGAAGCGGAAGGAGGATGAGGAGAGAACGAGGATGGTGGAAAAGGCGAAGCGGCGGAAACTTGTCGAAGTTGAAGAGGAAGAAGACGATGAGGCTCCCACGTTAATGGTAGGTATTCCTAAAGAAGCTCTGCTAGCCTGCCCTTTCCCTAAGAATCTCTGCTCAGTACTAACCCATTTTTTTCAGGAAGCCGAGCAGATGCGAGAGAGCAGAGCGCGTAGAGAAAAAGAGAGACGCAGAACTGAAGCTGAAGCTGAACAACAGGTACAAGCAGTCATCCCAGAAGCGAACATCACGAAAAGGAAGCGAAAAATTGTAGAAGAAGAGGAGGAAGAGCAGGAAGAGCACGAAGTAGTAGATGAGCAAGAAGGGGAAGAAGATCAGGAGCACGAGGTAGATGAACAAGAAGAAGGAGAGGAAGAAGATGAAGACGAAGATGAGCAAGACGAGGAAGAAGACGAAGAAGATGAAGGATTCGACGACGAAGAAGCCGAGGAAGTCACCGAAGAAGAGCTTGCCGCCGAACTCGCCGAAGTTGAGGTCAGGGAAAGGGAGGAGCTGGAGAGGCTCCAGGCCGCCGCAGCCGACAAAGCCGAACAAGCCGACAAAGCTAGAAAAGCCGCGGGAAAGATGAATAAGATGGAGCAGGTGGTGCTCAAGCTGAGGGCCGGGACTCAAAAGCCCGACACACCCGAGCCGGTCAAGCCGACGAAGCCGTTCAAGGCCGGACAGGCCGAGAAGCTTAAGCTTGCCAAGCTTCCTGCTGAACGACGAAAGCAGCAAGGAGAACGAGAAGAACGTGAAGCTTCATCGGAAGTGCCGGCGAAAAAGCCGAAAAGCGCAATTGGTGCGCTAATCGGAAGCGTCATCAAGCTGGCCAAGGCCGCCAAGGCCAAGGAGGTCAGTTTTTCAATCTTAAGGGGCATAGTTAGCATACCAAGCCTAAGCCTAAGCCTCAGCCTAAGCCTAAGCCTAATCTAACCTAAGCCCAAGCCTATTAGCCCTAAGCCAAGCGAAGCCAAGCCTACTCCAGAATTCTTCATGCACTTTTAAAATTTACAATTTTCAGGCTACTACCGTAACCCAGCCAGCCACCTCGACGAAGCCGTAAAACGAGTAAAAATAAAGCTTGTAAAAATTTATTTTTCTATCGTATTTTGTAGTTTTAAAACTTTAATTTAATTTTCTCCAGTTCGATTTTTTCGATTTCCTATTTTTTCTGCGATAGAAATAGTCCCGTCTAGTTGTAGTCTCTTCTCTTATTTTTGCAATGTTTTTTTTATCGTTTTTCAGGGCATATATTTCCCACACACTCTGGTATTGATTTTGCATCTCAAAAATATTCACTTTCTCCCACCCAAAAAATTCACTTTGCATTTGCATTTTCGATGATGACGATTCGACATATCGACCGATTTTTTTGCGTTTTGAATAAAATATTTTGGTTCTTGAGAGGATTTGAGGATTTTTTGAGATTTAACTACGAGAAGCAGAGATTCTTAAGGAAAGGGCAATCTAGCAGAGACTCTTTAGGAAGGGGCAGGCGAGCAGAGACTCTTTAGGAAGGGGCAGGATGGCAAAGATTCTTAAGGAAATGGCAGGCTAGCAGAGATTCTTAAGGAACGGGTAGGCTAACAGGGATCTTTTGCACAAGTTTTCCAGAGCTTCCCTTCTCCCGTAGGCACAGAGCCTAAAGGTTGCCCCGGTTACCATAACCCTGTGTGGCGTTGTGGGTGGTCTGCCCCACCCCGACGCTGCCCCATCCGGCCCTGCCCCAATCTCTCGCCATCAATAAGCAGACCCCATCCCAGCGTGAGAGGCCCCCCTTCTACAGGCCTTCACAAAAACGCTTCTTCCTCCTTCTCCTCCTCCGGGCCTTCCTCCTCTCACACCCCGTAATTCATGGCGCCTCGGCGGAAATTGCGGTCGTCGGCGCCGGCAAAAAACCGGCCTCGGCCCCCGGCTGACGGATCGATGGAGGAGCCCGAGCAGGTGGCCGATGAGGTACCGAATGTGCTTATTGATGCGCTGCTAGGAATCGGGTTTTTTGGGAGGGCTAGCAGAGATTCTTTGGGAAAGGGCAGGTTAGCAGAGATTCTATAGGAAAGGGCAAACTAGCAGAGATTCTTTGGGAAAGGTAGGCTAGCAGAGATTCTTTAAGAAAGGGCAGGCTAGCAGAGATTCTTTAGGAAAAGACAAAGTAGTAGAGATTATTGAGGGAAGGGGAGGCTAGCAGAGATTCTGTAGGACAGGGCAAACTAGCAGAGATTTTTGAAGAACTTTCCAATTCTCACGTTTTTTGATTCCATAAATTGGAGCTTCAGGAGCCCGAGGTTGAGCCGGAGCCTGCAACCCCACCAAAAGGCCGGTCTCCCTCCAAGCGCCCCCGTCGTCTGACGTCATCTGAGCGGTCTGGTGCTTCCGAATCCGTGTCGCCGACGCGACGCTCCACCAGACGACGTGCCGGCACGATGGATGATGTGGTGGGTGCTCAGGTTTAGCCCTAACAAGGTCAAGCTCAAGTTGGCACGGTGGAATGTCTTAAAATGCTCGCGACTACCCCTAGGTTTTCGACTATTACGATAAACAAAAATTGTTTCCACCCCAGTGATTTGTCCCCCCCGTTAAGCAACCTTTACCCAGAAAAATTATGCTTATGCTTGGGCATTGACTTAGGCATAAGAAAATTGGGTAATTAACCGCAAACTTGGGTAATTGAACCGGGCGCCGCCGTGCCTTCCCACTCGCCCCCCACCTGGCCCACTGTGTGGACAGATAGTCCAACCCTTTCCACCTCAATTCGTCAGTCGGCTCACCCCGACCTTCTGACCAATGGGTGTCAGGGCTTCCCTTAATGCCTGAAAATGGGTGTAATGGCTCCCCTTAATGCCTAAGAAAAGCTTCGGCTTGTGAACTGCTTGAAAAGCTTCGGCTTTGCAGTAAATACTGGCTTGGCTACGTGTTCTACGTAGTCCAAATGCCTAAGCAACCGGTTGGTAAGGCTGCAGCCACAGGCGCGGCACTTTCGAAAAAGCCTGGCCCATACACGTGGTGGCCAAAAAAGGCAAATTTCCCTCCAATTTTCGCATTGTGGCCCTTCCCCCCTCCCTCTACCCCCCTCCCCCTCCCCCTCTCCCCTTTCCCCTCTCCCCTCTCCCCTCTCCCCTTCCCCCCCCCCAAAACCCCAACCTCCCAAACCCCAAAAACGCCCCTGTCACCCAGCCCTTTAGAAACATCGCATCGGAAGTAACTGACGAGAACAAACCGGACTTTTAACATTGAACTACTTGATTATGCTTAAATCTTACTACTTTCAGATACATGAAAGTCACGACGAACCGGTCGTAGCTGTAGATGAACAGATGGAAATAGGCAACGAAGAGGAGAAGCCGAAAATGCCGAAAAATTCTAGAAGACTGCTTTGCCCGGATACGGTAGGGAGCATCTTAATTTTCAGTACGAAATTTAGGGTCGAACAGAATCATTATCGCCAAGGAGAAGGGGGCGGCAACCTAACACAACTAATGCCGAGCTTACAGTAGGAAAACATTTTTTAAAGGAGGAAGCTAGCAGAGATTCTTTGGGAAGGGCAGACTAGCAGTGATTTTTTGGGGAAGGGCAGGGTAGCAGTGATTTTTGAGAAATTTCAGAAAGATAACGAGTTTATTTAGGAGCTTGCCCTAGCAGATGATGAAGCAGCTCAACAACTCCAAGAGGTACAGAGCCCCGAAAAAGCAGAAAGTGTTTCCCCAACCAGAAGGAGCGGGCGACGACAGCAGAATCAGGAGAGCACGGTTGGTTGTCGCGGGCAGGCTAGCAGAGGTTCTTCAGGAAAGGACAGGCTAGCAGAGACCCATCCGGAAACGGATTTATTGAATTTAATTTTATAGGGCGCGCCAGCTACCGTAATCCCTGGAAACCTTGACGAAGCGGCGGGCCCGGAAACCGACGTCGAAACTTCAAGGTCAAAGCCACGAGGACGACTTGCCAGAATTAAGCAAGAGGTGGTGAGTACGGCTTCCGCTCAAAATGCCGACAAACCAGAATCCCGATAATCATAACGCCGACAACCTTCAACTGCCCTTTAAACCGAATATTCAGTCTGAACTCCCTGAAGAAGTTCCGGAAGGGCAGCAACTTGACGAAGTGGGAAGTGAGGAAATGGAGCCGGCGAGCACGGCCCCAAAAAGACGCGGAAGACCTCCGAGAAAAGCTGCGGAATCGGCGGAGGATACGGTAGAAATCACCACAAATTAGAATGCTTCTTTAGGAACCGGCGACAAGGCGAAATGGCCGAACTTCTCGAAGTCGGTCGTCCACCTCAGGGGTCAAAGCTACCGCTACGGTTCCGACTACGCGGCGCTCCGCTCGACTGAAGGACACTGAGGTTTGAAGAGGGGCAAGCTAGAAGAGATTATTTAGGAAAAAGTAGGCTAGCAGTTATTCTTTAGGAAGTGTAGCAAACTCCTAAGCCCACTTTTCAGGAGCCAGCTTCTGAAGAACACGACGAAGATGCCGGGCAAGCAGGAGAAGACGAACACGCCGAAGAGGCTGACCAACCTGGCCCCTCGTCTGCACCTGTACAACAAGATGAAGAAGACGATGAAGATGAGGAGGATGATGACGACCCCCTTGACCTTGATGAGCAGTGCATGGCGCGTGTGATGGCAAAGTACCCGGGGCGGACTCGGAAGCAAGTGGTCACCGCCCTGAAGGCGCTCAGGGCCAAGAGCCGAGCAGCTGCAAACGCTGCCTGGAGGCCGCCGAACGTGACGCGGGAGCAGATGGTGAGGGAGTCTGGCGGGGATTTTTTGGGAACGGGCGAGCTAGCAAAGATTCTTTGGGAATCGCACTGATCTGAAAGCAATATTTTCAGGCAGAGCCCAGCTTCCAGCGATGGTTCATGAAGGAGATGTTCAACGCAACGATTTGCTTGGTGAGGGATAGAGAGACAGCGAGAGAGAGAGAGAGAGAGAGAGAGAGAGAGAAGGCGAGATTGCGAGAGAGAGAGAATGCAAGAGAGTGAGAAGGCGAGAGAGAGAGTGAGAGAGAGCGAGAGAGACCGAGAGAGCGAGTGAGTGAGAGAATGTTCGAATTTTTCAGCCACTACCTTGCGACCACAATCGACATCGCCATTACATCGCCTTGCAGCGCCACGCCATCCAATGCAATTTGCCAGAAGGCGAGGAGTGCCAATGTGAGTTTTCCGCAAATGGAGACTGCTAGTTTGCCTATCCGGCTGAAGGCTAGCAGAGACTCTTTGGGAGATGGCAGGCTAGCAGAGATTCTTTTGGAAAGGGCAGGCTAGCAGAGATTCTTTACGAAATGGCAGGCTTGCAGATTCTTTATTTATTTTATATACAGGGTGTCCCAAAAAAAAGACCCCCCAAAAATTTGAGCCAGAGAGCACCTACGGAGCTGAAAATTTGCACAGAGGTAGCGAAGCCAATTTTCTATGAACAAGGAAAGTTTCAGCCCGATCGGCCAGCGCGTTTTAAAGTTATAGCGAAAATACTTTTCATTTTTAATTTAATATGGGGATCTTCGAAATTTGCATCAAAGATATGCGTTATTCTTGTATTTACGAGCCGATTTTGCATAAATTTCGCCGAAAAGTGCCATTTTCTTGATGGAGCTTTTGGAAAACGATTGTGTATGCAGAATAAAAAGAGTGTTAAAACAACTCTTTTATCGATCCAAATCAAGTGTTATTGTACATTTTGGCAATTTGAGCTTCGTCGGCCCGAAAACAGAGTTCGACGAGCTCGAAAACAGTGTTGAAGTTTAGATTTGGGCTTATGTTGGCGCGTACGCTGAAGCTTAAGCCAAGCTCAAGCGTCCAACGATAGCTTCCGCCACGAGGTCTGGTATTCATCGTTCTTGCTGATCATTTTCTCGCTACATAAGCAATCGTTTTCCAAAAGCTCCATCAAGAAAATGGCACTTTTCGGCGAAATTTATGCAAAATCGGCTCGTAAATACAAGAATAACGCATATCTTTGATGCAAATTTCGAAGATCCCCATATTAAATTAAAAATGAAAAGTATTTTCGCTATAACTTTAAAACGCGCTGGCCGATCGGGCTGAAACTTTCCTTGTTCATAGAAAATTGGCTTCGCTACCTCTGTGCAAATTTTCAGCGCAGTAGGTGCCCTCTGGCTCAAATTTTTGGGGGTCTTTTTTTTGGGACACCCTGTATTTCCCTTGATTCCAGACAAAGAATGCGCGCTCACGAAAGACATGATGAAGCACTGGCGCACCTGTGTGAATGGGTGCTTCATCTGCAACGAGCCGCACCAGGCCCACGTGCTACGCCTTGATGAGAACAACTACCCACCTCCAGGTATCGCTTAAGGTTAAAAAACGGCTTTTTTTTGTTCAGAAGACGTCATGGGCCTGGCGGGACGCGATGCACCGCTCGATCAGGATCCAAGCAAGTTTTAAGGGGTTTGAAGCACGAAAGAAACCGGCTTCATTCCTAAGCCTAAGCCTAAGCCTAACCTAAGCCTAAGCCTAAGCCTAAGCCTAAGCCTAAGCCTAAGCCTAAGCCTAAGCCTAAGCCTAAGCCTAAGCCTAAGCCTAAGCCTAAGCCCTAAGCCTAAGCCTAAGCCTAAGCCTAAGCCTAAGCCTAAGCCTAAGCCTAAGCCTAAGCCTAAGCCTAAGCCTAAGCCTAAGCCTAAGCCTAAGCCTAACCTAAGCCTAAGCCTAAGCCTAAGCCTAAGCCTAAGCCTAAGCTAAGCTGAGCCTAAGCATAATCCTAACCCAAGCCTAAGCCTAAGCCAAGCCTAAGCCAAGCCTAAGCCAAGCCTAAGCCAAGCCTAAGCTCGCTTAAAAACCGAATTCTTTAGACGGACAGCGCAAAGTCGAAAAGCCTTGGCACCGCCCCCACGGTCCGGGAGTGCGAAATAACGTCGTCTACGGCTACACGAAGGTCATCTTCCCTCCAAATCCCCAGATTCAACACAAATACGTCATCGAGGAGGCCAAACTGGCGTGGGCCGAGGAGGAGGCCATCTACCGGACGGCCGACACGCTCGAGCAGTACAAGGAAATGGTGCAGCCGAGAATGGATGCGCTGGCAGCGCGGTTCGAGGAAAGATGGGCCAGCATGGATCCGCCGATGGATAAGACGCCATTCCAGAGGACGGTGAAGGATGATGAGTTTCCGTATAGATGGCAGCAGAGGTGGGAAACGAGCAGAGATTCTTTGGGAAGGGCAGGCTAGCAGGGATGTTTGGGAAAAGGCAAGCTAGCAGATATTCTTTGGGAAGAGGCAGACTAGCAGAGACTGTTTAGGATAGGTTTTTCAGATACTTCACAAGTCTCCGCCACAGCCTCTACCGTACCTATTGCCGGGACCTATTCCCGGATCTGGTTGAGCCCAGCTTCAACCACCCCCAGATCCGCCCCTACTACCTGTGGGCCCAGCGGGCCGAGCGGTCCGTCTTCTACGCGTGCTCGTCGTACGATGAGTATTGGCCGAAAGTGCAGGACATTTATGCAAGGGTGAGTGGAGAGAGAGAGAAGGAGCGAGAGAGAGAGAGAGAGAGAAACTCGCCAACTTTTCCAGCAAATCCAGCGGCTCCAAGCGATGTGGGAAGAAAACAGAAAGAATGCCTGGAAGCGCGGCGTGTCTGAAGCCGACCGGAAACGGATTGTGGACGACGTCATCAGGGATGGAATCGCGAATGGGGTGCCGTGGGACGGTAAGAGTTTCGCAAAAAGTCTCTGCCAGTTTCCCTTTTCTTATGGATCACTGCTAGCTAGCGCTTTCTCTCTCTCTGTCTCTCGCTCTCTCTGTCTCTCTCTACCTCTCTATCTCTCGCCCTCTCTGTCTCGCTCTTGCTGTCTATCTCTCTCTATCGCTCTCTCTCCCCCTCTCTCTAGCTCTCTGTCTCGCTCTCGCTCTCTCTCTCTGTCTCTCTCGCTCTCTCTCGCTCTCATTCTCTCACTCTATTCCTCTTTTTTCAGGCGAATTCGCGATGTACCACCGTCGAGACGGGTACGCGTACGAGCAGCGCGTGTGGGACACCGCCGCCTCTAAGGAGGAGTACCAGCAAACAGTCCTCGACTACCTGACCGGACGCTCCACCAATGAGACCGGAACCTCTCAAGATCATCTACACGAGCCGGATGGCATGCTTGAAGACCTCGCCAACCTGTCCCCCGAAGACCGGCTGAAGGCCCTCGAAGCCAAGCTGGCCCGCGTCAAAAAGATGCGCGCCGAGATCAAGGCGGCCACCGACGCCCGCATGGCCAAGATCGAGGAGTTAAACAAGCGGGCGGCGATGCGAGCCCAAGTTTCGCCGAGTTTGGGCGGGGCTCAAGCAGCTCAGACCTCTTCTCAAGCGTCTCCGGGCCTTGCTCAAGTTCAAGGGGTTCAAGCCGAACAGGCCCGCCAAAGGCCCCAAGCCTCGGCAGGTCCAGATCAAACGCAACGAGTTCGAGAAGTGTCGCAAGTCTCACCAAGCCCGGCGCATGATCAAGGAGTTCAGGCCCGGCCTCAAGCTTCGCCGAGCTCAGCCCCAGCGCCACAAGCTCGTCCAGCTCAGCCCCAAGCTGAACCGGCTCGACCGAAAACTTCCAAATCCCTTGCCGAAGCCGTCAAGCGGGAGCTCAAGTCCTCAGCTGATGCTCAAGATGAAGTCGAAATCAAGGACGAAGCTATTGAGCGCCAAGCCCAAGCCGTTCAACGGAAGCGGAGGGCTCAAGTAGATGACCACCAAGCCCAAGCTGAACCCGGAAAGTCGATTTCCGGCAAGATCAACAAGGCTGGCTTGAGCTCCTCCAGCGGCCCCGACGACTTCAAGCCGGTGAAGCCCGAGAAGCTCGTCTACCAGAAGTATGTGGCACCCCAGAAAATGGCGAAAAACCTTGCGGCCATCCACGATCAGCCGGGCCCAAGTCGGATGGGCACGAAGTTGGAGGAGTTCGACCGGAAGCCGGAAATGGAACGCGATGAGGTCGAGCTCCCAGAAAATTCAGATTCTGAGGGCGAGGAGCCGGAGGAGGCTGTTTCAGCGAAAAAGAGCAAGAAGGCGCTGTGAAAATGGTCTCAAAAAAAGATAAAAATGCAAATATGCAAATTGATTTTTGTAAATAGCTTTTAATGCTGTCTGGATGTATTTTATTGTTTTAAAGGGGCCAGGTATTTCTTAAAGATTTTTAGGAAATGGCAAGCTAGCAGCGATTTTTTGGGAAAGGGCAGGCTAGCAGAGATTCTTTAGGAAAGAGCAAACTAGCAGGAATTCTTTAGGAACATACCTTGTCCCTTTAAAGCACAATTAGCATTTTCATATCAAAATTAATAGCATGAATTTCTTTGAATAGTTTGGTCGTCAATATTGTGATTATTTTGCATCCCAAAAAACCATTTTCGTGTAGCTAGCTGGTACCCTATTTTTTTTTAAATGCCATCTTTATGAACCCAATACCTACCCTAGGCAACCAATTCCTATCGAAGAAAATAATTTTTTTTGTGTCTTCTCCTTGCCGAAGTTTAAAGGGCTTGGGAAGTCAGGACATCACGGAAAATGACGATTTTTAAGCGAAGTTTTGACCTTTAAAAGCCCTTTAAAAGCCATTCACAACCCCAAAAACCTCAGCCGCATTAGAAAATGATCTGAAAAACCCCCACCAAAACCCAGGCGAACCAATTTACCGGAATAAATTTTCAGTTGGATGGTGGTGAAAAATGTAGAAAATACAAGAAAGAAAGAGAGCGAGAGAGAGAGAGAGAGAGAGAGAGAGAGAGAGAGCGAGAGAGAGAGAAGCGTTAAAGAGGGTTAGAGCGAGAGAAAGGAGCAGCGAGCGTGAGAGAGACGCAGAGAGAAGGAGAGAGAGACGGAAAAATAGCGAGAGAGTGCCAGCGAGAGAGACAGAGAGGGAAGGAGAGAGCGAGAGAGGGCTAGAGAAGGAGAGAGAGTGAGAGAGCGAGAGAGAGAGCGAGAAAATTCCCTAGTACTTATGCAAATTAACCAAACCCAATCCACCCACTTGTCTGCGTCTCGATCTCGTGGATTTTCTGGGGCCTACGCTGCAGATTCTCCAGCTTTGCGGCCATTTCCGAATTCCGTCCCTGGAGCCGTTGGTTCTCCTTCGCGATTGCTGCATTTTCCTAAGCTCATAAATTGGAGTGGGCAGGCTAGCTGAGATTCTTGCAGAACCCAGAGCTACTTTAAAGGGCCGTTGAAGGCAAATCCATAGCCCCTAGGCTCTTGGAAATCAGCCAATGAGCCCTTTAGCTGTTTCGGGACCCGTCTGGGAAGAAATAGCTGTGCCCGAGGCATTTTTTAGGATTTACAAAGAGAGGTACTGTAGCTGGGGCTGGCGGGGGCCCAAAATCGTGGAGGGGGGGGCTCGATGCCTTCGATGGTCCTTTAAATGGAACCGGCGGGTGTCCTTACCTGTCTACTGCGTGACAATTGGGTTTCCAGTCCCTTTAGGCGCTCGCTGAGCAGCTCGATTTGTTGGAGCTGCTGCTCGGCTGCAGATTTAGTGGAGCGGAGATCACGAAGTCTAAAAAAGTGCTTTAGGCAAGGGCAGGCTAGCAGAGATTCTTTAGGAAAGGGCAGGCTAGCAGAGATTCTTTAGGAAAGGGCAGGCTAGCAGAGACTCTAGGAAAGGGCAGGCTAGCAGAGATTCTTTAGAAAAACTTCTCCCGACCTCCTCTCCATTCGCTCCAACTCTGTTTGCCGACCAGCTTCCTCTCGTTTCATTTCTTCGATTCTTCTGTCACGTTTCTCGATCTGGCCCTTCAACTCGTCCTCCCTGTCCACAATTTCCTAAAAAAAAGGGTTACTGTAACTCGAAAAAGTTAAAATTAGTTTGAAAATTCGATTCACCTTGAGCCGCTTTTTCAAAATCACAATCGTCTGCTCGGCCTTCTTCTTTTCATGCCATTTTGCCACTTCTTCCTGAAAAATTGACTAGGCAGGCTAGCAGAGATTCTTTAGGAAAGGGCAGACTAACAGAGATTCTTTAGGAAAAGGCAGGCTAGCAGAGATTCTTAGCCCTACGGTAGCGTTCTTCCGTTCCTCCGAATTCTGCGTATTTCGAATCGTCTCGTTTTGGATGGCTACCGTCCGCTGTAGGGCCCGTGTCTCTCGTCTCAGCCTCTCGCATTCAGTCCGGAGCCTCGTTGTCTAAATTAAAGGTCCATTGAAGTCAAATCCATAGCCCAAGCCCTTTGGCCGTGGCAACCCACGCCCCCGGCCGTTGCGGGACCCGTCTGAACGAAGAACTTTGCCCTGAGGCATTTTTTGGTTTAGAGGGAGGGGTACTGTAGCTGTATTTGGCCAAGGGCCAAAAATTGCGAGGCTGGATTTGCCTTCAGCGGTCCTTTAAAGGACCATTGAAGTGACGGGGGGCTCACCTCAGCATCTCCCTGGGTGGCTAAGCGATTGCGCTTGGCTTCCAACTCCTGCAGAGCATCATCCCTGATTTTTTCGCAGGTGGCGAGGAGGTCCTGAAATAGAAAATGTCCTGATTTCCTAAGGAATCTCTGCTAGCCTAGCCTTTCCCAACGAATCCCTGCTAGCTCCATTACCTTATTTGCCGTCGTCAGCCGCCTTACACGCTCCTTTAACGTCCGGATCTCATTCTTGAACGGCAAAGTCGGGTCGGCGTACTCTCTGCTCGGGAATTCAGGTATCTATAAGTACAGTAAGCCCAGTGGTACAAAATGTGAGTTACGGTAGGCGTGGCGGGAGTCTCCTTGATCGCTTTTTCACTCGATTTTGTCGCTTCGTCTGTGGGGTTCGAGAACTGGACCGGCTCAGTCTGTTGGGAGGCCTGAAACTCAGAGTAAGCCTATGCCTAAGCCTAAGAAACCTAAGCCTTAGCCTAATCCTAAGCCTAAGCCTAAGCCTAAGCCTAAGCCTAAGCCTAAGCCTAAGCCTAAGCCTAAGCCTAAGCCTAAGCCTAAGCCTAGCCTAAGCCTAAGCCTAAGCCTAAGCCTAAGCCTAATCCTAAGCCTAAGCCTAAGCCTAAGCCTAAGCCTAAGCCTAAACCTAAGCCTAAGCCTAAGCAGACTAAAAACCCACACTCGCCACCCTGGTGCTCCGTCCGGTCCGTTCTCTCGCGAGCATGACGTTGGCCTGCTCGAGCTCCTCGACCTGAAAAATCCCAAATGACCGCTGCTAGCCTGCTCGCTCCTAAATCGTCTCTGCTAGCCTCGCTCACCAGATTTTGAAGCCGGATCGATTCTCCCAGAGCTTCATCCCGCTCCTTCTCCAGATTGTCGTTGACGGTAGAGATTTCTTTGAAGACCTCAACTTCTCGGATGACCTAAAAATACCAACATAGAAAGAGAGAGAGAGAGAGAGAGAGAGAGAGAGAGAGAGAGAGGGAGAGCTAGTTAGAGAAAGAGTGAGAGCGAGAAAGAGAGAGAGAGAGAGAGAGAGAGAAGAGAGATATGGAGAGAGAGCTAGAGAGAGAGAGAGAGAGAGCGAGAAAGAGACAGCCCGACTAACCTCTCTCGGCGGCTCTTCCATCCTCTCCTTCAGCAGCTTCTTGTAGTGCTCGATGGCTTCCTCCCTCTGCGCTAGCTGCTCCTGAAGAAAACGAATTTTTAAGGGCCATCGAAGCCAAATTCAGTCCCGCCCTTTCTGTTTTCGCCTTGATTTGCCTTCCACGTCCCTTTAAAGGACCCTAAAAGTAAAAAATGCCCCACCTTATAGGTCTGGATGCAAATCTGGGTGGCCTTCTTCATGCGCGCGAACTGCTCCTCGAACGGCTTGCGGTTGTCCTTGACGATGGTGCGGACGATCACCTGGAAAGAAATTTACGGTGCTTTTAAATGGTTTAAAGGCCCCGGGAAGGCAAATCCATAGCCTTAGTCGCTTCTTCGTCAACCGCCCCCCTTTAACCGTTCAGTGCCAAAAATCGAAGGGGCTGGCAAGGATTTGCCTTCAATAGTCCTTTAAAGGGAACGCGACAGCTCTGTTCCTGCCGGAAATGACAAACCTTTGGCCCGGCTTCACTATCAGCCCCGCTGTCTGTAGTCGATTCGCTTTCGTAGTCTTCTTGGTAGCCTTCTTCGGCTTCAGGCTGAAAAAGCAACACGGGGTAGCTAGCAGAGATTTTTTAGGAAAGGGCAGGCTAGCAGAGATTCTCTAAAAAAGCTTACCGATGCCACTTTCTCGATTTTCTCAATTTTCGTCACTCTCTTGGGCTTTTCCTCGGAGTCGAATTCCCTCCAAACGTCCCAAGAAATCAGGGCTTCAACGTGTTCCTAAATGTTCAAAAAATTTCCCGCTTTTTTCGCTTAGGAATCCCACCTTGACGACCTTGTTCAACTCCTCGCACTCCAGCGTCTTCTTCGAGAGGTCGGCTTCGAGTTTTTGGGTCTAAGGGGGAGTGAGCTAGAGAGAGAGAGAGAGATAGAGAAGAGAGAGAGAGAGAAAGAGAGATAGAGTGAGTGAGAGAGAAGGGTAGCTTACCAAAGCCTGGCTGACCCTCTGCTGCTCCCTCAGCTGCCCGACTTCAAGCAGGGCACCGTTCAGCGCCCGTTTCACCCGATTCGGATCATGGTTTTCGGCCTAAAAATTTACAAACCAAATTTTCCAAGTTTTCAATCTTACATCAGCAATTTCCTGCGTTTTTCTATTGGCTTCGATTGAGCGAAGCTGGCTTTCCACGTCAAGTCGGATTTTTTCCACCTAAAGTATGCTTTTTTTGCAATAAAACCTAGGACAGACTTGCAGAGATTCTTTAGGAAAGGGCAGGCTAGCAGAGATTCTTTAGGAAAGGGCAGGCTAGCAGAGATTCTTTAGGAAAGGGCAGGCTAGCAGAGATTCTTTAGGAAATCCAGCCAAGTTACCATCTGATCTATATAATCCTCAATCGCTGCATATTCCTCCATCGTCGACCAAAATATTCTCTCCACCTAATTTGCATGTTTTAAGCCCCGAAATTTTTTAGCCAAACCAAATTTTCCGCGTAATTTTCGATGGTGTTCATAGCCGGGATATTGAGGGGGCCGGAGCAGGAATTTCAGGTGCAAATAGCAATTATTCGGAATGGCCGACCCGGGGGGAAAAAGCGGCTTTTTCGTATCGGTGGGGAGCCCCGGGTGGGGGAGGCTAATTTTGCTGTCGCCTAGTAACTTTGAGATGTCAGAAAAGGGCCTGAAAAGGCCAAGACAAGGGCGAAAATAGACTGGTATTAGCCTAGGGAAATCGTTGAAAGTGCGAGCTGAATTGCCTAGCGTAATCGGATGGTATGGGCGGTTTTGGTGTGCTTTGGAAATAGCTCTGCTAGCTACCTCACCTTTTCCTGAAGAATCTCTGCCAGCTTGCCATTCCCTAAAGAATCTCTGCTAGCCTGCCCTTTCCTAAAGAATCTCTGCTAGCCTGCCCTTTCCTAAAGAATCTCTGCTAGCTTGCCATTTCCTAACAAGCGGAAACTCCTTACTCTCTCCGCCTTCTCCTGGCTCTCCTCATCTCTCATGATCAGCTCCCCGATTTTCGAGCGGAAAATCTCGATCTGGTCGAGCGTCAGCCCGTCGATACGGTTGTTTTTTTCCTTCTGAAAATACAGGTAAAAACAGAAATAAAAATGCTAAATGCTATGACGGCCAACCTGAAGTGTGGTTTGAAGCAACTGGACGGCATGCATCAGATGGCGTTTTTGGGCCTGCCATTGGCCTTGGGCTTTTTCGAATCGGCTGAAAAAATAGCTGTCGCTTTCTGTCTGTCTGTCTGTCTCTCTCTCTCTCTCGCTCTCTTCTCTTACTTAAAATGCTCATTCCCTCTCCGTTTCTCAGAATCCCTCTCCATCGCTTCTTCCGCTTGCTCGCGAATCGTTTGTAAAAGTCGACGCTCGATTTCACCTAAAAATTCAGATCAGGCAGCCCAGCAGAGATCATTTAGGAATTTTGGACCCGAAAAATTACCCAGGATCTCCCGCTGATCACTACGATTTTCCATATCCTCCAGGAAGCGCTTGATCTCCTCGTTTTCGAGCTGAAAAATGGAGCGGTTTCTCTCTCTCTCTCTCTCTCTCTCTCTCTCTCTCTCTCTTACCTGCAATATATCGCATTCCCGGCTCCAAAACTCGTTCTGGTCAGTGAGGATCTCGAGCATTTTCTGAAAGATTTTTGGCTTTGAATGATCCCTAAGGAACCTCTGCTAGCTTGCCCCCGCGCTTAGCTTTCTGCAAATGTCTCTGCTGGCTTGCCTATCCTTGGTCAAAGTCGGTTCCTCAAGGAGCGTTGCTTGCTTACCGAGAGCTGAAAAACGCGCTCCTACCGATCAAGGATCGCTGCTAGCATGCCAAATCCGAAAATCTGGCCCCTAAGAATCTCTGCTAGCTTGCCCGTTTTAGGGAGACTTTACCGGCAAAGCCTGGCTTAAAAAACCTGCCTTTGCCTTCCCGGTCTCATTAAACCCCGAAAATTACCTTTAGATATGCATTCCTGGCCAACAGCTCGTCGTACTCCTCTTTTTGATGTGTGGATGTGAGAGAAATTAGTGGCTGCTCGGTTACGGTAGTCTTAAAAATCCGAATAACCGACGTACAGTAGCCCTACCGTAGCCGCGGCACTTGGCCCAAAGGCGTCCGTCTTTAGTAGCGCGTCGTACTTGATGCGGAGCGTCTCGTAGTCGGCGAGGGGGACGCTGCGGAGAAGCTTTTCCATGAGACGAGCGGTCTCGATCGATGAGAGGTCCTGAATGGAAGTATTACGGTAGGGGGATATGTTAAGGAATCCCTGCTAGCCTGCCATTTCCTGAAGAATCTCTGCTAGCCTGCCCTCCCCTGAAAAAAATCTCTGCTACTCACCAAGTCATACTGCAGCCTGGCTACAGTCTTCTCCAGCCGGCTCCTCTCGTCGATCAGCTTGGATTTGAGGCGCATCACCTGCTCCTCAGAACGGTGCAATTTCCTGAAAGTCAAATGGTCTCTGCTAGCCAGCCCGTTCCCAAAAAATCGCTGCTAGCCTGCCTTGCCTTTTAAATCGATTCGAAGCTCGCTCAGCCCGCTTGGCCCTGACCCTTTCGGCCACCATTTTCCGCGACGTTTCCGCCATGCGGCGCTCGAGCTCGTCGCCGCCGAGTTCGATGGCGCGAAGCGCGTTCTGGAATTGGTGGGGTTACGGTAGTTGGGGCGTAACGAAACCTAGGCGAGCATCGACCACAAACCTCAATCTCGACTTTGGCGACTTCGCCGAGTTGGGCTTCATCATCCCCATTGTCGGCCTGGCGCTCCTTTTCGAGGTGTTCAATGTGTTTGTGGGCTAAAGTGGGGGTTGGTAGAGACAGTGAGAGAGAAGATGGAGAGGGAGAGAGGGAGAGCGAGAGAGAGAGGGAGAGAAAGGGAGAGAGAGATTTCCCACCCAATCCAAGCCGCTCGCAAGCCAAATCCAACGACCTTTTCGAAGCCGCCGTGGCGGTGGCCATTTGCTTCAAAATCTCGTCCTTCGCGTCCAATTCCTAAAGAATCTCTGCTAGACGGCCTTTCGAAATACCCACCGTCAACAGTTGCATCATCTCCTCATAAAGTGTGGCAATCAGAATCGCCTGTGTTTCCACATCGCCACGCTGCGAGTCTAGCAGCTGGGCGGCTTGGCGTTGACGGTGTTCTTTGGCTTTTTGGCCTGAAAAGAAGTGGTTTTAGTAGAGAGAGAAAGAGAGAGAGAGAGAGAGAGATAGAGAGAAATGGAGAGAGAGAGAGAGAACTGCCGCTACCTTGGCTCTTCCAGCCCTCTGCGCTCGGCTTGACGTCGTCTCTGGCCTCAGCGCGAAAATCCGGCTCTTCAGAGATTTTTGGGCTTTCTTGGGAGTCATGCTCTTCCTCAGCTTGCTGCTCCGCTTCGGCGTCTTCAGGGGGAGCTTCAGTTTTTTGGCCTTCAGGCTTGGGCCTTCGTCTTTTTGGTGGAGGTCCAAGTTCGGCGTATCGGCCGAGCTCAATCTGAAAGGGGCAGGCTAGCATAGATTCCTTAGGACAGGGCAGGCTAGCAGAAATTCTTTGTGAAAATAGTATTTTTTATTTCCAAAACCTCACTTGCAACATGGTGCTCTGCTTGACGAGCTTCTGAATTTGCTCGTCCCGGAAGCGAAGCTGTGTTTGCAGACGTTTCACCTCCTCGAGCTGATCGCCATATTTGAGCTACAAAAAATTGATTTGAAGCGAGAGAGAAAGAGAGAGAGAGAGAGAGAGCGAGTGAGAGAGAGTGAGAGAGAGAGGGGGTGAGAGAGAGGGACAGAGAGAGAGCGAGAGAGTGAGAGAGAGAAAGAGAAAACGAAAGAGCGAGAGAGAAAACCTACTTCCTGCAGCTTCTCGTGCTGCGCTGCCAGATCCGCATAGGCCGAGTCCTTGCCCTCGACTTGGGATAAGTTTTGTGCCAAGTCGGCCCGCGCCAGGGTTAGCTGAAAAGTTTAACTAATTCCAGAACCAAAATTTTGCCTCGTTTCTCGTATCTTCCAGCGATTTTTCGAGTTGGATGATGTGGAGCCTGAAAAAGAGTTGAAAACAACACCGTCACGAATCTCTGCTAGCCTGTCCTTTCCTAAAGAATCTTCGCTACATACCGTAGCTGCGTTGTCGGGTCGTTGCTACTCTCTGCATCCGTCCCAAACAATGACCGGGCCATCTTCGTGGCGGCAACGAGCTGGAGAAGTTTTTAAAGGGATAGTGCGGGCCAGAATTTTTCAGAAATCTAAGCCGAAGCCTTAGCGTTAGCCGAAGCCTAAGCCCCCAGCCTAAGCCTCCAAGCTGAAGCCAAGTCTAAGCTCAGTTTAAGCCTATTCCTAAGTTCAACCCTAAGCCTAAGTCAAAGCTAAGCCTAAGCCTCAGCCGAAGCCTAAGCACCTAAGCAACTCACCTCATCCCTAAGTCGCTCCAACTCCTGCTCCTTTTCCGCTGTCGTATCGGTCCGAATGTGAAGCCGAAGCTCCTGAAAATCAACTTGGATTTATCGCCCTGTTCCTCAAAGCTCCCTGCTAGCTTGCCTTCCCCCTTGCCTTCCTGGCCCCTTTAAACATCTTCTACCTGAATTTCCAGCAGCGAGCTCCCGAGCTTCTTGTTCAGCTCGGCAATCTCTTGGTTCTTCTTCTCGAGGGTGCTCTGGAAAGGTTTTTAGAAGGTCTTTGCCAGCATATCTTTTCCTAAAGAATCTCTGCTAGCTTGCCAGCCTACCGTACCTCGAAAAAGGAGCCCTTCTGGTGGGCCTCGCTGGTGTATTCGGAGAGGACGGCTTCTTTGTCGTTGAGCTGAAAAATCGATTGCAAGCCGAAGCCTAAGCTTAAGCCTAAGCCTAAATCCAACCTGGCTGTTAAGCATATCGATTTCCTTGGACAGCCCTACGATCCGTTGCTTGGAATTTTCGTAGATTTCGGTTAAGTTGGCGTACCTGAAAAAATTATGATAGGGATCTTCAAAGATTCTCTGCTAGCTGCCGGTTCCAAAAAGATCTCCGCTAGCCTGCCCTGGCCTCACTTTCTCCCAGTATCCTCGATCAGCTTCGTCGCCTGCTCCAGAGCAGCCGAAAGCCGAGTGATCTCCTCGCGCAGCTCGTCGTTTTGGGCGACGACCACCTGAGTTTGAGCGTTGAAGGGAGAGAGAGAGAAAGAGCGCCCGAGAGACAGAGAGAGAGAGAGAGAGAGAGAGAGAGAGAGAGAGAGCGAGAGAGTTCACCGACATGTATCTGCTCGGAGAGCTGGGCTGCTTGCTCGTTCCGCTGTCGCAATTTTCGCGTTTCCCAGTCCGTCCGTTCCTCGCTCTTTGACGATATTCTCCTGTTCATCTCTCGAATCGTGTCCTCCATTTGGGTGCGCTAAAATCAATATAAGCCTGAGCCTAAGCCTAAGCCCAAGCCTAAGCCTAAGCCTAAGCCTAAGCCTAAGCCTAAGCCTAAGCCTAAGCCTAAGCCTAAACCTAAGCCTAAGCCTAAGCCTAAGCCTAAGCCCAAGCCCAAGCCCAAGCCCAAGCAACGCCCTTCAGACCCACATTATATAGCAAAGTATCCCGCTCCCGTTGTAGGGCCTCGGTGCGCGCGACCAGGTTTTCAAATCTGAAATGTTTTTATTACTTATATAAAAGAACATTAAATTAATCGATTAACATCTAGTAAAGACTCTCTGCTAGCTTGCCTGGTCCTTTAGAAACCTCTAGTTCGCCCTAAAAATTCAAAAAAGTGTTTCCCCACCTATCCCGCTGGTCGGCAATCTCGCGATCGCGGTCCCGATTCTCCTGGCGCAGCTGCCGGTTTTCTTCCTAAACGTTTTAATAAAAGAGCCTGTAATTTGATGTATAACGTAAAAAATATCCCCCCTCACCTACCTTTAATGCGTCGACTTGGTTCTTCAGTGCATCGACGCCCTCGCCAAGGCCCTCGGCACCACCGGCTATTTTGTCGCGCAAGTCCTCGATTTCTTCCTGTATTTTAGTTTTTCGATTATTATGATTAAATTATTCAAAAGGAAGTAGCTAAAATATGCCACAATAAAAATAAAACTATATAAACCTTAAACTGCTGACGTTGCTCCTCCCATTGCGCTTCGCGCTCGGCCATCGCCACCGCTTCACCCTCGGCCACTTCCTAAACAGGAAAGCTCAGAAAAGCTAAGTAGAGATAGGCTAAGCCTACGCTAAGTCTAAGCTAAGCCTAAGCCTAACCTAAGCCAAATTTGCCTAAGCATACGCCTAAGCCGAGCCAAAGCTAAGCCTAAGCCAATCGAAAGCTCAGCTTAAGCCTAAGCCGAAGCCCATGCCCAAGCCAAAGCCTAAACCTAAGCTTAAGCCAAGCCTAAGCTAAGCCTAAGCCTAAACGAAGCTAAGCCTAATCCAGGCCAAAGCTAAGCCTAAGCCTAACTTCGTCACCTTCAACTCTTCTGCGGCGGCGAACGAGAAGTGGGCGACGGTCTTCATGGCGGCCAGCAGCGTGTCGAGCTCATGCTGAGTCTCCTTTCCATCGAGCTCGTACTATAAATCTATCTGTTATTTTGTTTAGATATTACCATTTTTAGGCGTATTATTGACTTTTATTTAGTTTTACCTCCGACAGCCGCTCGTACCAGAATTGGATCTGGTCAATGTCCTCTGTGCCGCGGTCCAAGAACTCCTCCAGCAACGTGAAGTTGATCGTCGACATTTTACAGGTTTTTGGGTTTAGATCACTGGCATTTGAGCTTAAACTGGATAGATTTAGATATATTTTTAAGATTAAGAAGTAAAGAAAGATAAAATGCAATTTTTTGCCACAGAAATTGATTTAAGTTAATCTTCGAGGAGCAAAAAATTTTTTAGACTTCCACGTAGCCGAATAATAATACCTACACTGATTTTACATTTTTCTTTCCTAAATATAACTTTTCCGTAGAAACGACTTCTTAAAAACGTAGTAAAATATGTAAAAATGCAAGATTTTCACGCTCTTAGGTCGAAAACTCGCGGTTTTATCCTAAAATTGCATTTTAAATAAAATAACTAAATTATGTACCCATACTAATAGCTAAAATTATGTGCATTTTGTATTTTTATCAAATATTCTATAAAAACATAACAAATTGCCAGCCGGCTGTCAAGAAAAATCGACAAAGCTCCGAGTTTTTAAAGGATTTTCGGTAAATTTGAGGCTATAGATAAGAAAAAAGTAGCGTTTTAGCTCATCGAATACTATTTAGATTCAATAAAGCATTTTCCAAAAGGAAATTGGTGCTGTTGGTGCCCGTTGACACCATTAGTTTCCCTGGGGGCCCAGGCGGTCACCTAGCAACGTTGACCCCTGGATTGGTCACTCGCCTGGGGCACCAACGCTAAACAGGTGATGAAGCCGAGTTGGCCTGAAGCCTGGCTTAGATTTTCGAAGTCAGTGGCTTAGAATCTTTAGCTTTCGAAGCTGCACTTCTTTCCATAAAAAAACGTTTTTACCAAAATTTCGATTTTTTGCAACATTTTTCAAGTTTTTGGATATTTTTTCTAGTTTGAATATAGTTATATATCACTAAAAACTATTAAAACGAGTCTATTAACTTACTAGACTGATACAAAGAAAGTTGGGTCCCCCGGAAATGCGAAAGAACCTGCTGAAGTTGTATTCTATTCATCGACGTAGCCAAACAATCAATGTGTACTCTGTAAAATCCCGCGAAATGCATGGCGCCCGCCAAAACCAGTGTAATTTATCAATGCGATGCGAGAACAAAGTGGCAAAGAAAACCTACATTTCGGGGGGAAATGTATAAATAATAAACGGGGGGAATGGGTTAATAGGTCACGGGGAAATTAAAGAACAACGGTGATGAGGAGGGTGAGAGGCGTGTTGTGGAAATTGGCGGGCCGGGCGGGTCGAGATCATGGCCGCTGGACGTGTGGGCTGCTTGATCTATTGGCGGGCGCCTCCGAGCTGCTCGGCGTAGACCTGTAAAAACAGATTAATAAGTTTCTAGCATAATCTTGCAAGACCCAAAGGACCTAAATCATGCCAGGCCAGCCTAATAAACGTTTTCTGGCTAGGTTTTGCAGGCCGAGCTCGAATTTCGCATTTTTAGGCGGCTACAAGGAGTCAAAAACGCTGAAAGATGTTTCCGGGACCAATTTTTTGTAGTTTTCAATGTAAAGTTACGTTTTTGTAGTCCAGAATTTTGAAATTCGAACTCGGTACACAAAACTAGTCGGGAAAACTGATTGTTAAGCCGGCAGCGCAGACAAGGGTTTTGCCACGGTGAATTAAAAAAAAATACCTCAATGACGTCGTCGTTTTCCATCTCCATACTCTTGGGCGTGTCCTCGTCGTTGATGCGGCGTCCGTCGAAGAGGAAGCTGAAAATGAGGGATTATAACAAAATCTAACAAAAAATAATCCTAAAGCCTATAACGCGACCTTTTAAAATTAAATATAAAAGCAAAAAAGCAAAATAAAAAACGTACCGCAATGAGTTAACGGCGGTGCCTGTCCGCTCGGCGTACGACTTCTTCAGCTTGGCCATCGACGTGCCGAACTTGACGCGGAAGTGGACCTCATTTGAATCTTGGCCGACGACCTTCAGCTTGATGTACTCCTTGTCGGCCTCCTCGGTCATTGTGGATGATGGCTTTTGCGTAGAGGTTTCTAAAATAAAAGTTGTAAACAATCAATGCAAAAGCTCGGGGGGCAAAAAAACGAATAAAAAACCATAAAACAAGGGGCAATCGTGGGCTAAAGAAATGAGGGCATTTGAAATGAAACATACATGACGCGCACCGAAAAGTGGGCGGGGCCTTGCGCGGGCGGTGGATGCACAGGTATTTGGGTGTATTGGAGCGCCGCGTAGCCGCCCATTTGTGCGGGAACACGAAATTCGATCGATAACCGAGAGGGCGCAGAGAAAGAGGGGGAAATATGTTGCGTAACTTGTTAAATTTCGCAAGGATTTCGAAAATGGTGACGCTAATACCAAATACAAAACGACTTGGGTTAGCAGAATAATAGAATATTGCAATTTTTTATAAAAATAAATTATCGAGTTTTATATATTAATAGTTTTTTGGAAATTTACTGGTTTCCAGGCGTTCCCTATCAATAACGATTGTTTTTGAACTAAATGTTCGTTTTTTTTTCTAAAACTACAAAAACATTTGTGTTTGTGGCGTGGTATTTTGTAGTTTGTAGTCTATAGCGCAGCACCAGTGGTCAATTTGATCGAAAAACATTTATTTTAATCCTTTATGGCTATTTTCAGTTAAAATTATCCGTCTTGCTGATGCACGTCTCCACTTTGCGGTCGATTTTCCGGCCGAACAGCTCGAACTTCTTCTGTTTTTGTTGGCAAATCTGGAAAAAGTTGTTGAAATTTGATAAAAGATCACCAGAAAAAAAACAAATAGTCAATAACCTACCGTATTCTTCGATTTGCCCATGATTTCCTGGCATTCGGCGGCTTGTAGGCAGTTGTAGAGCGTATTTTGCGAGTCGGTCATGTAGACGCTGGAGATGGCTTAGCTTAGGCTTAGGTTAAGCTAAGGTTAGGCTTCGCTTAGGCTTAGCACGCTTTTGCTATCGAAACTGTATTTTTAGGGTTACAAAAGCATTAAAAAAACAGCCCGCAACCTCTTCCCCAAAAAGCAAAAGATTTCTCCCCGGCCGGGAATTGAACCCGGGTCTCGCATGTGACAGACGCGGATACTAACCACTATACTACCGAGGACGCGAGGGCGGGGAGAGGAGGAAGGCCCTTGAAGGGTGGAGGGGGTTAGCTTAGGCTTAGCTTCGTATGTTCAAGACAAAAACCCACGTTTCCTTATGGCAACAGGCGCATTTATCGATCGTTTTCATCGGAATTTCGCCAATTTCCGTAGCGAGTCCAAGCGGACAGTGCAGCGCCGCCCCCGCGAAACTAATTAGCATAAATAAAGCGATAATCGATTTCATTGGCGAGTGGGAATTTCTGGGAAATACAGCGGGATGCGCTAAACAATCGCCAGTTTATCAATTTCCGGGTGTCTGTGTTATTTTCGGGAGGTCAGGGGCGTGGCTATAAATCAAAAACTTTTTTGCACAGAGAAGTTTTTTATAAGTCTAAAAATTCCTAACAATTCAATAAAAAGGATTTTAATGGTGTTTTTAGTAATATTTAACTATATTTAAGCTAGCAAAACTATCTAAAAACTTACAAAAAAAAAATCGAAATTTTGGTAAAAAATCGGCTTTTTTTGGTCGAAAAATCGATATTTTTGCATGTTTTTTAATACAAAATCGTAAAGTTTTCACCTTTAGAAATAGCAAAAAAAAACAATTAGGAACACTTCCACTATTTGTATCTGAAAAATTAGATCGAAAAAGTTGGTTTGGCCGAAAAGATGATACGTACAGAGTACTGTAGAGTAGCTTAAAACGATGCAATTCTTACCAGATGCTTTATCCGTCTACAATACATTGAGCATGACTAGAGGAGCACGAAAAACACGACGAAAGCATAAATAATTGAAAAATCGATGACACACAATTGTCATTTGGTGTTGAGCGGAAGGTTACTGTAGGTTACTGTAGCCTACTGTAGGAAAAATTATTGGAATTGCTGGTATTTGGCTGGGAGACCCTGATGCGAGCAAGTCACCGTCGTGCGGGCGGGGTACGGTAGCTGGGGCAGGGAATAGGAAATTTGGAAAAGCCACATGGAAAAATTCATGGAGCTACCGTACCCCAAAAATTTAAAAAATGACAATTACAAAACACACGCGTCGTGGGGGGTCCAGCTGTTTTTGGTGGGGGGGCGGGGCTTCAGTTCTGGGCGACCTCCTTGAGGATCTCGGGCGCGATGCTGGCAATCTGAAAATAGGTACGATAGCTGAAGTCTGTGTCCAAGCGTAAGCCGCAGCCTAAGACTAAGCCTAAGCAAGCCTAAGTCCAAGCCCAAGCTTAAGCCTAAGCCCAAGCCTAAGCCTAAGCCTAACCTAAGCCTAAGCCTAAGCCTAAGCCTAAGCCTAAGCCTAAGCCTAAGCCTAAGCCTAAGCCTAAGCCTAAGCCTAAGCCTAAGCCTAAGCCTAAGCCTAAGCCTGAGTGACCCACCGTAGCCAACATCTTTGCCGTCCCCTCGGCATTTGCGAGGTGTTCGGCCTGCTGGGCAAGCAGGGCCTCTCGTCCATAGCACGGGCCGTACGGCTTCATCATGGCGGCGGCGATAGCGGCTAGAAGTCGTGTTTTAAAGGGACGGCGACACTGGCAGAGATTCTTTAGGAAAGGGAGGCTAGCAGAGATTCTCTAGATTCCCACCTTTCTCGGCTTGTTCCTTCAGATTCGGCGTGCTTCCTCCGAGGCTCTTCGCCCTCTCCAGCCCTGGCCTACGGTCCGACACCTCTGGGCGGACTTCCTCCTTCTGCACGGCCGATTGGAGGGGCATAGATTTGCGCCTCTCCTTCTTCTTCTCCCTGGAAATTTGGGGGTTAAAGGGGCTGTGAAGGCAAATCCATAGCGTCTAGACCTCTCCAACCTCTCCTCATTTGAAGGTCGCGTTCTCATCCTCAGATATTCACTGAGCGCTTCCTGGGCTGCCTAAAAACGTCATTTTCCGGGGTTTCCTAAGGATCTCTGCTAGCCTGCCCTTTCCTGAAGAATCTCTGCTAACTTGCCCTGGTAACCACCGACCTGTAGAACCTGGGGATCCGAGCAGCACAGCTTGAGCACGCCGTCCTGCGTCGTCTCGATGGAGATGTCCTGCTGGCCGCCCTCTTCCTCATCTTCTGACGACTCGTCGTCGCCTCCAGATGGCGAGCCAGTTGAGATGGAATTTCCGATCCCCATCCCGAGAAGAGCGGCTGCTTCTGGCTAGAATTAGGCGGTGCTAGAGAGCGAGAGAGAGAGAGAGATAGAGAGAGAGAGAGAGAGAATAGAGACAGCTCATGCTCACCCTGACTGGACTCGTGTTCCTCCTGATCGTGTCCTCCACCAGCTGCTTGGCGTGCTCGATGGCGTCGGTGGTCGAGGCGGTGATGGTCAGCGTTCGTTCTCGCGCCTTTGGGTCGACCTTTTGGAAGGAGATGACCGTGTTGGTGATCTGCTCGACAAGTGCGACGCGACGGCCCTGAAATTGTTGTAGATTTTCCCAAAGAATCCCTGCTAGCCCGCCTTTTCTAAAGAATCACTGCCAGCTGCCCACCTTGACACCCATAATCTTCCCCGAATCCGCGTTCCTGATCACCATCTCGTGGCGCAGCTGCATGGGCTTGGTGACGGCCGGCTAAAACGCTGTGTCACCCTGCCTTTAAAGCCTGACCTTCTTGAGCTGCTTGTTCCGCAGCAATACTTCTGCCGCCGCGGCAGCGGCGGCATTTTGATGATTCTGAAGGGCGGAGGCGAAGAGAGGTTGTTGGAGAAGGCCGGGGAGGAGCGGGTTGACGAAGCCGCCTGGGACTGAAGTTGATGGTTGAAATGTTAAGTTAGAGCCCAAGCTTTAGCCCTATCCTCGCCTAAGCATCAACCTATGCCTAAGCCTAATACCAAGCATATACCTAAGCCAATCCCAAGCCTAAGCCTAAGCCCAAGCCTAAGCCTAAGCCTAAGCTAAGCCTAAGCTAAGCCTAAGCTAAGCCTAAGCTAAGCCTAAGCTAAGCCTAAGCTAAGCCTAAGCTAAGCCTAAGCTAAGCCTAAGCTAAGCCTAAGCTAAGCCTAAGCTGCTCCGCCAACCCAAAGCTAAGCCTAAGCTAAGCCTAAGCTAAGCCTAAGCTAAGCCTAAGCTAAGCCTAAGCCTAACCAACAACAAACCTGCCGCCGGGATCAAGAAGTACGGGCTAGTGGTGTGGGATTGGCTTTGTTGCATTTCCGGTAGAAATAGGGAGGGGGAGAAGGTGGGCGCCTGCTGGAATTGCATCGGCATCGGGGAGGAGCTGCCGAAGCTGCCGGTCGATTCGGCTGAAATGGTGATCATCCAAGGTGAAAATTTCTTCAAGGATCTCTGCTAGCCTGTCCTTTCCTAAAAAAACTCTGCTAGCTACCTTGCTCCGGACGGTTCACATAGTATTGGGAGTGGGCCAGGTTGCTGCGCCAATGCATCGCGCGCAGCTCCACGAGCTCCATGATCTGGAAATGGTCTTTCTCTCTCGCTCGCTCTCTCTCATCTCTCTTTCTCATCCCTCTCTCTCGCTCTCTCTGTCGCTCTCCCTCTCTCGCTCTCGCTCTCTCTCACCTTCAGTCGGCAAGGTGTGCCCAGCTGGCCATGATCCCGGCAACAAGCCTGGCGCAAGGAGACGAACACCTTGTTGAGCTCGCCTGAAAAAATGTTTAAAGGACCGTTGCAGGCAAATCCATAGTCTTTAGACGCTTTGGAATGAGCCAACCGACCCTTCTAGCCATTGCGGGATTCGCTTTAAATGAAAAAACAGCACCCAGAGGCATTTTTTTAGATTTACAATCAGGGGTACTGTAACTGGGGTTCGCTTAACACAAAAATCCAGGGCCTCGATTCTGCCTTCAACGGCCCTTGAAACCCGCCTTTATGCGTTTGTTCGAGGGTGGCGCCGTGCTGCTTCAGCTGCTGGCACAGCTGGAATATGGCGTTGGCCAGCTGCTGCGTGAAGTGGCCGCCCTTCACCAGCCCGTTCACCGCCTCCATCAGCTGGACGATTTGGTCTGGAAATTTAGGTTGAATTTAGTTCGTCAATGAACTCTGCTAGCCTGCCTTTTCCAAAAGAATCTCTGCTAGCCTGCCCTTTCCCCAATAATCTCTGCTAGCCCTCCCCGAAAAAGCACCAAAATTGGGCAGGTCGTCGTTGTCGGAGTCGGGGGTGATAGATCCCAGCCAGCTATGTCTGCTGATCCGGTCCATCGTATCGATCGTCCAGGGTAGCTTGTCGTAGTCGTAATAGTACGGTAGGTACGGTGTATTGCTTCGTACTTTCGATTCGAAAGGGTACGGTATCCGTAATTAGTACGGCTCCGTAGTCGTTAATAGTACAGGAGTGTACTTTTTAGTCGCTAGCTACGGTAGTTCGTCAATAGTACAGTTCCGTAGTCGTCTTCAAGCGGAAACTATCGTAGTCAAGGGCAGCGTATCGTCTCGTAGTCAGCAGGAGAGTATCGTCGCTTGGTCGATCGTCAAGCGTAGTGTAGCGTATCGCAACGTAGTCAGTACGTCAGCGTACTGTCGCGGAAAGTTTCAGACAGTTTGTATGGGTACGGTAGCTTACTGTGGCGTACCGTGAAACGCAATTCGGAAATTATCGTAGCCGGGGAGGTGCGGTAGTTATGAAAAAATACGTCCAAAGGGAATACCGTAACCGCCAGGGGTTCGGAAATCGCTGGTTCGATCGGGGAGTGGCCCGAGTGGCTGAGCTTTTGATAGGCGGGCCCGAGCGCGCGATCGAAGCAAGAGAGATAGAGAGATAGGGAGAGTGAGGGAGAAAGAGAGAGAGAGAGAGAGAGAGAGAGAGAGAGAGAGAGGGAGAGAGAGATTTGGGCCCTTGTATCTGATTACACGGGCGGGTGCAGGATGAGAGGACCCGCGCCTCGTGACACCGCGCTGTAGGAACATCATCAAAGGGGAGCGCGAGTTGGGGAATTCGGTAAAGAATCTCTGCTAGCCTGCCCTTTCCTAAAGCATCTCTGCTAGCCTGCCCTTTCCTAAAGAATCTCTGCTAGCCTGCCCCGACCTACCATAATTGCAAAAAAGTGGGTTGTTCTGGGGCGCGGGCGCGGCTGGCCGTCCCAGTCGTTTGTCGTTCGTTTCGAAGTGGCCGAGCATCTGGAAAAAACCTTGATTTTAGGCATAATCAAAATGACATGACAATTTTAAAGGAAAACGAATTTCAAGCTCAAAACTCCGAAAAGAATCTCTGCTAGCCTGCCTCATACAAGAAAAAACGTCTTACCATGCTTTAAGCGAGTGTGTAGTGTGAAGAAGAGGTGGACGAGAAGCTAAAAACATTAAAATAACGCTTCAAAGAAAGGGATATTCTTACCAATTTAGAAATAGAAAAATGGAGCCGATATGTTGTGAAATTCCCAGCGTTTTTCCAGGGCCGGGAGGTCGATTTGGGTGATCTGGAAACGGGGCGGATTAGGAACAGATGCTGGGAACTTAATTTCATTGCTGCTATACACCAAAAACATCTTAATATTCAAATTTTAACTTGTTTTATTTTCTTTTGATTGCTCCCTGTCTCTTCCTGTATCTCTCCAGCTCTCTCTCTTATCTCTCTCTCTTATCTCTCTCTTATCTCTCTCTCTCTCTCTCTCTCTCTCTCTCTGTCTCTGTCTCTGTCTCTCTCTCTGTCCTTACTGTCTCTCGCTCTCTCTGGCTCCGGCTCAGTCATTCGCTCGCTCCCCGCTCTCTCTCTCTCTCTCTCTCTCTCTCTCTCTCTCCATCTCTCTCTCTCGGTCTCTGCACTTCTCTATCTATCGCTTCTCCGGCAAGCTAGCAGAGAGCTTTGCGGAATTCAGATGCTCATTGGTAAAAACCCTTTCCTAAAGAATCCCTGCTAGCCTACCTTCCCAGCCCCTTTAATGCGCTTCAACCCCCATCCCTGGCCCCCGGGTGACCGGCCGGTATTTTTGGTAAGGCTTGCTTGTGTGTGTTTGACAGAAGGGGGGCAGGGAGGACAGCAGAAGAAGCTGATGAGAGCAGCAAGGAGAAGATTTGGAAAGGGGAAACATGGGCAAACACAACGCACGGCTACTATCAACCCCCACTGGGTGACCGGGGGAGCAGCGGACAGTCACCCGGGGGTTCGATGGATTCAGGGGAATGCGAAGGCTGGATTCCACTCGGAAATCCGGACAGGTGAAAAACCGGACCGTCAAAATACCGGCAAGCTAAGGCCAGACAGGAAAAATGCCGACAGAAAATGCCGACAGCGGAAATCCCGACAAGCTAAACACATACACCGAAAATCTCGACAACGAAGACCCTGACTGATCAAAATCTCGGCAGGAAAATACCGACAGCGAAAATCCCGACAGTGATAATCCTGTGAGACCAAAATTCCGGCATGAAAAATGCCGACAACCAAAATCCGGTCAGAAAAATGCCGACAACGCGATTCCCGACAGGGATGATCCCGACAGCCAAAATCCCGACACCTTAAATCCGGGCCGCCAAAAAAACGGCCAAACCGTCAAAAATACCGACAGCGAGAATACCGACAGCGAGAACCCCGACAGGAAAAATACCGACAGCGATGACTGTCGGGATTTTCAAGAAAACCTATTTTTTTTGCCTTTTTGCTAATTCGTCATTCCTCCCCAGTTCAGCCCAGCGACAAGTTTGCGGTTTTCGGGAACGGAAAAGGCCCGCCGGGGCTTTGGACACCGGAGACGCCGGCCATCCGGTCCACGGCTTGGCCGACTCGAGAAACAGCTGTTCATCATCATCCCCCATCTCCGCCAAAATGCCCTCCGGGCACAAATCGCCTCTCACGGCACTTGGCGAAAAAGTTAAAAGGGTTGTAAATGGTTTTAAAGGGACTGTGAAGAGAGAGCGAGAGAGAGAGAGACTGAGACAGAGTGAGAGAGAGAGAGAGAGAGAGAGAGAGAGAGGGAGCGACACATAGAGAGAGAAATTTTTGGAATGTATTTTTTGGACAGGGATTTTTGGGGAGCATCACGTTACCTCAATTTTCGTGGTAGTTCGCTAAATTACATGGTAGAATCGTCGGAAATAAATAAACCGAAATTGGCGATAATACGGCCCCATCGATATGGCTATACCCCCCGACGGGCTGAAGCAGCTTATGCAAATTACCTGTTCGACGGTGGGCGCCGAATACGCTGCGGAGGGGCGAGGGAGTGGAGGGAAAGGAGAGAATTTAGAGAAAAAGAGACAGAGGGAATCGTTCGGAGGATCTGAAAGGAAAAATGAGGATTGCGTGAAGATGGAAAAAAAATTGAGAACACAAAATCGAGGCAGGCAAGCTAGCAGAGATTCTTTAGGAAAGGGCAGCTAGCAGAGATTCTTTGGGAAAGTCCTAGTAGCAGTTATTCTGGATCTGAGTGCATCTACACCAATGAATCGGCTAGACAATAGCGATAGAGAGAGAGAGAGTGAGATTGAGAGCGAGAGGAGCGAGAGAAGAGAGAGCTAGAGAGCGAGAGCGAGAGAGAAAAAAAGAGAGGGCGGGGGAGAGAGCCCATAACCAAATCACCAAAAACCGCAATTTCTGATGCCTGTGCGCGTAAGTGCGTTGTGTTCCGGAACATTTCTTGCTGCAGCCTTTCGCGTCTTGCCGCAGACGGCTTGAGGGGCGAGAGAGTGAGAGAGCTGAGAGAAAGAGAGTAGAAAATAGGGCGATATAAGCCAAGGAAAGAGAGCAGGGATAGGTGAGAAATGGCCGTGTTACGAGGCGGGGAGGGCCCTGTGGCCCCTCCCCTCCAATCGGGGGCTTTTCCGTCAATGTCCGGTGAACGGAAATACGTTACACACCCCCGGATCCGATCGGACAGCACATAAATTTAGGCTCGTCTTTCTTATGGGTCAACCGCAAGTCAGTGGGGAGCGTTTTTTGTGGTGATCGGATTCTGGACTTTTAGCGGGGGGGAACCAAATTTTCTTGGGTGCTTCTCAGAGGCCTTATAACCAAATATAAGCCATTTTTATAGCATTTTACATAGTTTTTAGATATAAAAACGACCTAAAAAATTTTTTGAAAATTTTTGACTTTTGTTTAAAAATGTATGGAAAATGATCAAAAAAAGGCAAAAAAAAATGACGAGAAGGAAAAAGCCAGGTACAAAACGTACAAAACGTAGTCCGAAGCCTAAAGCAACGTCAACGGCGTTCAGAAACGTACTAATAGCAATCAATAGCTGACCAGGCCGCCCTCCAGGCAGCCCCCGAACTGCCAATCCATCATCCGAGGCGTCAAAATTTTGAACCGGCTGAAGCTCGGGATCCCTTGGATCGGTTTGAAAAAACAAGGACACAGTGAGCGAGAGAGAGAGAGAGAGAGAGAGAGAGAGAGAGGGAGGGAGGGGGGGGGGGGGGGGGGGGGGGGGGGGAACGAGGGAAAGAAAGAATGATCGGAATTTACACCCAAGTAAAGATGAAATCAGAATCCGAAAGGATCATTGCTAGTCTAAGCCTAAGCTAAGCCTAAGCCTGAACCTAAGCCTAAGCCTAAGCCTAAGCCTAAGCCTAAGCCTAAGCCTAAGCCTAAGCCTAAGCCTAAGCCTACGCTAGGCCGAAGCTTAAGTCTATCCCAAGGACGAACCTAAACCGAAGCCTAAGCCTAAACCCAAGCCTAAGCTAAGCCAAAGCCTAGGCCTAAGGCCTGAAATTGTGTGGATACTCCCAAACTTCCCTATTACTCTGTCATTCCCAAATCATCTCTGCTAGCGTGCCTTTAAATTGTGGCTAAAGTCTGCAATGTTTCGTCTTTATACCGGTAACGCATCACGGAAACCAAATTTCATCATAAATAAATAAAAAACCGGTTGTAAATATATGTAATTCCCGCTACACGTAGCTATAATCATACAGCCGGTGGCTCTGCCCGTCTTCGCGTATATATTCTCGGGTGATGACGCCGGGAGGGGCGAGTGGATCAGCAAGGTCGATGGCGCGCCAATCCATACCATTTTCCTGGAAAAAAATAGTTCTCAAAGAATCTCTGCTAGCCTTCCCTTTGCTTAAGAATTTCTGCTAGCCTCCCCTTTGCTTAAGAATTTCTGCTAGCCTCCCCTTTCCTTAAGAATCTCTGCTAGCCTGCCTGCAAAAACTTACAGCCGTCTGCCTCAGTTGCTGATAGAAATCCTCGACATCCTGTTGCTTACTCCGTTTCTGTACGGAAATGACGAGGTGGGCCTGGGTTGGCTCGACGTTTTTGGCCTTCATTGCCTAAATTATAGGAATTCCCAAAAAATCGCTGCTAGCTTGCGCTTTCCTAAAGAATCTCTGCTAGCTGACCTCGATTGATTCGGCGACGAACACCTTGCCGACGCTGGCGCCCTCGCGCAGTGCGTCCATCATGTGGCCTGAAAAGGGAGTTGGAGAGAGGGAAGGGAGAGCGAGAGAGAGAGAGAGAGAGAGTGAGAGAGAGAGAGAGAGAGAGAGAGAGAGAGAGCCATAATTCCCAACCTGTTAGCGACTCCCCAATCTGGAACATTGGCACCCCCGCGGGACCCTTCTCCCCTTCCGCCTTCCGCTTCTTCGGCCCGTCCAGGATGAACATCTTCTGCTCCTTGTTGGCCAGCTCGTGCTCGCTCAACTTGGCCCTCGGCTGGTGGGCCCATTGCTCTGGCCAACGGGGCTGCGACTCAAAAATGTCGAGCTGAGCCTCCTCTTTCTTGGTGGGCGATTTTGGCTTCGCGGTGGACTGAAAAATCGGCATAGCAGAGATTCTATAGGAAGGGCAGTCTAGCAGAGGCTCTTTAGGAAAAACATCTTACCGGCTTCTTCTTCTTCTTCGGCGCCGGCTTGTGCAGCTCGGCCGTGTTCTCGGCCAGCATTTGGGTGAAGCTTGGCCGCCTCCCTTCTTCCGTACCCAGCGGACTGCTCGTGCTCGTGCTCGTGCTCGCTCCGCATTTGCTACTCCCGGTGCTGGGCAGCGGTTTTTGGGGAAGGTCCTGGAATTCAAGCGGGTTTTTGGATTTTATTGTCTATTTTTCTCAAAGATTTTCTGCTAGCCTGCCCTTTCCTAAAGAATCTCTGCTAGCACCCCTACCTTAAAAACCGACGATGCTGGCTTCTTCAAGAACCGAATCTGCGGTGGCGGCTTTATCGGCGACGACGGCGTCGTCGGCGACTTGGTCACGTCGCCGGCTGGTGTGTGCATGCTCTCAGAATCCGACATTTCCGTCTTTATCGTAGCCAACGGGGCGGTTTCCGTCTTTTCCGGCTCCTCGGCAATCTCCAGCGGCCCCTCTTCCGGAAATTCATAGATCGGACCGGGTTTCTGAACGTCTTGACCCTGCGGAGCTGCTGCCCTTTGAAGATTTGGGGACTGTGGCTCCTCCTTGACGGTGACGTGGTCGGACTGTACGGCCAGGTCCTCTTGACGCGGCACATTTGGAGATTTTGGCTCTTGCTTCACCACGGGCGGCGTCAAGTTGGACGAGTTCGACAAGTTCACGGGCTCGGCCGCTTGAGTCCGCCCCAAAATTAGCGGTTTCACCTCCTGGGCTTGAACGACGGAAGTTTGCGCGCCCAAAATTAGCGGCTTCGCCTCGTGCGGCTGAACGGCTTGAGCCTGTCCGCCCAAGATCAACATCTTCGGCTGCAGCTGGTCAGGGCCGGCCGTGCTCGGGGCGGCTTGCAGGGTCTTGAAGTCAAAGTGCGCCGGCAGCTGGACAGGCTTCAGGAGCTTGGCCTGCTCCTGGGTCACCTGCAGCTTGATCGGGGCCCCGGCGGCCGTGGTCTGGGGGAGGAGCACGAGTTTTGGGGCTCCATTTCCGGTTGGGGTCGGCTTGGGCAGGATGGTCGGGGTTTTTTCTGGACTCCTTGATGACGTCGGGGCATCGGAGAGGAGGATTTTTGCGGCGACTGCTGGTGGCTCGAGATGGCGCGGCGTCGTGAGGACTGAAACGGAAGGATATCGTCAAGAATGTTGGCTAGCTCGTCCTTTCTTAAAGAATCTCTGCTAGCCTGCCCTTTCCTAAAGAATCTCTGCTAGCCTGCCATTTCCTGAAGAATCTCTGCTAGACCCACCCAAATTCGTGGTAGGCGCCGGGCGCTCCGCAGCTACGGCTGGCGGCTGCGGCTTGATCTTTTGCTGATGAGATGCATCCGGTTGGCCGGCGTGTTGACACACAGCCTGTAACCAACAGCATCTACACCCTCCCTTTAAAGCCACCTGCGAAGGCGCTGTTTCGGCCAAATTTTTGGCTTCCGGCAGCTTCACTTGGGCCGGGATGGCGAAGGGTCTCGGCGCGATCTTGGGGAATTCTTTGACAAGGAATTTGGCGGGTCTTCCGGTTTTCTGAAATTGGTCTCTTTAGGACAAAACAGGCTAGCAGAGATTCTTCAGGAAAGGGCAGGCTAGCAGAGATCATTTGGCAGGTCTCACCGGGTTGATGACTTCCTTATAATTTGCATCCGGTCGAGCGTCCACAGGTGTAGGTTGTAGCTTCACAGGCAGCGCTGCTGGCGGCGGGGTTGGTGGTGGTTCGGCCGCCGGCGCAGGCTCCGGTTTTGCCGGTCTTTCCGGTTCCGGCTTCTCCGGTTTTTCCGGCGAGACGGGTTCCTGGAAATGGTGGTGAAAGCGAGAGAGAGCGAGAGAGACAGAGACAGAGACAGAGAGAGAGAGAGAGAGAGAGAGAGAGAGAGAGAGAGAGAGAGGATGAGTTACCTCCTTGACCAGCGGCGCTTCCGGAACCTCCGGAACCTTTTGGGCCGGCTTGTCCTCCGGAGCTGGGGTTTCCGTTTTCACGCGAGAGCCAGTCGCTTTTGGCGTTGCCGCTTTCTCCGAGGGCGGCGAGGCCGTGGAGGAGGTCGGTGATGTCTAGAAAAGGCGGACTAGCAGAGATTCTTTAGGAACTGGCAGGCTAGCAGAGATTCCTGCGGAAAGCGGACTCACCGCTTTTGGCGGTCGACCCCTCCCTCGCTTCGGTGGAGTCGGTATCTTCTCCTCCTCCTTGATCTCCTTCTTTTTCCCCAGCTCCCCGGCGTCGATGGACTAAAAGTGGGATCATTTAACGTAGCCGAAAAACGTGCCTTCTTCTTTCCCCGACCTCGCCCTGTAGAAGTTGTCGGCTGCTCTTCCTCGGGCTCTGGTTCTAAATGTACTTTTTCTCGAGGAACCACGGCTAGCTGCTTTTTCTTAAACAATCTCTGCTTGCATACCTGGCTCATCTTCCTCATCGTCTGATCCGTCTTTGGTACTCCGTCGTTTCCGTCCGCTTCCGCTCGAGTCGCGCTTCTTGCCTTCCTAAACTTTTACGTTTTTCGGGCTAAGGCTTAGCTTAGGCTTAGGCTTAGCTTAGGCCTAGGCTTTGGCTTAGAATAAGCTTAGGATCAGGCTTAGCTTAGCTTAGGCTTAGGCTTAGGCTGAGGCTTGGCTTAGCTCAGACTTAGGCTTACCTGCTGCTCCTCGTGAAAAATGTCGAAAAGCGTGGGGTCGAGAATGTTCTTCGTCGGCTCCCAGGTGTTTGCCCTGAATTTTTTTAGGCGTTCAAATCATAAAATTCGGTCGAAATTTCCTTTAAATTACGAAATTTCACGAAATACTTGCAAAAACGAATTACGTTAAATTTTTTTACGAAATTTCCTTTGATTTTTGATTTTTCTAGGCTCAAAAAGCATCTTGAAAGACTCTAAAAAAACTCCAAAAAACCCACGAGTCCGGCCAGCCGACCCATTTCACCAGGTATTCGCGTTTTCCCTAAATTACATCAAAAAGTTTCAAAATGGTGTTTTTCAAAAACCCACCTTCCGCATGCGCATCTTGACGATGCGCTCCACGCTGAACACGTCGTCTTTTGGCATTTTCTGGAAAAATATTAAGTGTTTTTTGAGGTAACAGAGATTCTTTAGGAAGAGTAGGCTAGCAGAAATCCTTTAGGAAAGGGCAGGCTAGCAGAGATTCTTTAGGAAAGGGCAGGCTAGCAGAGATTCTTTAGGAAAGGGCAGGTTAGCAGCGATTCTTTAGGAATGGGCAGGCTAGCAGAGATTCTTTAGGAAAGGGCAGGCTAGCAGCGATTCTTTAGGAAAGGGCAGGCTAGCAGAGATTCTTTAGGAAAGGGCAGGTTAGCAGCGATTCTTTAGGAATGGGCAGGCTAGCAGAGATTCTTTAGGAAAGGGCAGGTTAGCAGCGATTCTTTAGGAAAGGGCAGGCTAGCAGAGATTCTTTAGGAAAGGGCAGGCTAGCAGAGATTCTTTAGGAAAGGGCATACTAGCAGATAAACCGAATTCCATTTGAAAATCGGGCGACTGGGCGACACCCTAGGGGTTGCATTACGACAGGGAAATACGCCGATGGGGCAGGCTACGGGTCGATAGGAGTGAAGGGAATGGCAGCAGCCCTGAGGGAATAGCGCTACGGTAACAATTTTAAAAATTTGTATCTTCAAAAAACAGTCTTTTTTCGCGCCGTTGCACTTTAACGTAATCTTTTAACATTGAATATTAAGGAAATATGGATTTTTGAGCCCGCTGGGTGATGGAAATCTGCTAAATTCCCGGTATAGATTTTTATAGGTCAAAAAAATTATATTTTAAACAGCGTATCAGCTACAGTTTTTCATGTTTTGTTCGGCTGTGTTGTCAAGATACAATGATTATCGTTGAATCTTCGATAAGAAACCGATGGTTCTTAGCTGTTGGTTGGAGGCGTTGACGTTTATATGTGAATTTTTCTGTACACAGAGAGAGAGAGAGCGAGAGAGAGAGAGAGAGAGAGAGAGAGAGAAAGAAAGAGAGAGCTAGAGAGAGATGTACGCATTTCAGGGTGTATTTTCATTTATTAGCGCATTAATTCCCGTATTGGCCTGGATGAGATCGGTCATCTAGTAGCGGTAGGGCCTGGAGCGGTAGTTGTTGCCGCCGAACTGGGGTCCTCCGGCGCCTCCGAATTGGTCGAATTGCCCGGGGCCACCCTGGAAGCCTCCCGGTCCACCGGGGAATCCACCGGGGCCACCGGGTCCGAATCCGGGTCCGCCTCCGACTCCTGAAAACATAAATATATTGCATGCTCCTGAAGAATCTCTGCTAGTCTGCCCATTCCTAATGAATCTCGGCTCTTATGACCTAATCAACGATTTTGCAATAAATCTACCGTAGCTGGATCCACCGTATCCGCCTCCGCAGAGCACGACGGCGACGAGGGCGAGCAGTACGAGGAAGAAACGCATGGCTAGGCTGAAATAAGGGTTACCTTGGTGGCACCGATGAGACAATGAGAAAGATGTGAGAGCGAGAGAGAGAGAGAGAGAGAGAGAGATAGAGAGAGAGAGAAATGGCTGATTCGCAGCCAAACAAGTATAGACAATCAACCCTACAGTAATCCCGCCGCACCGGGTTGTAAGAAAATTTCCCCGAAATCCCATCCCTCCCCTTTTATACCCGACCGAAGTTGACCCGATAAAGTGAGAAAATGCACTTTTTTGGGTGGGATACGCCTCTGGGAAGAGGGGCAACCCGGAAATCTCAATCCATAAAAAGAGGGTGACCCCGTTGTGCTCCAATTTCACGGGGAAATCGAGAGATTAATGGGGGGAACGATGTAATTCTCGGTGAGGACCGGCTAGCAGAGATTCTTTAGGAAACCGCAGCCTATCTGTGATTCTTTAGGGACATCTCTCTCTCGATCATCTGGCCATCTATCTCTCGCCCTCTCGGCCTTCTACTCCCATCGGCAATATCTCTCTCTCTCTACCCAACGTCATCAAGGTCATATCAAACCCCAAGGGGGGGCTAGCAGAGATCGGTCTCTAGAAATCGCAGGCTCGCGATTCTCTCAGGAAACCGCAACATATCTCTCTCTCTCTCTGTCGCTCTCCCTCTCTCTCTCTCTTTTATCTCTCTCTCTCTCTCGCCGCTACTAAAATCCCGTACAACCAAATCTTCCTCTTAAATGTACATTCCACCTCGTGCGCCCCAATCTGGGTCATTTCCGAAAGCCCACAAAAACGGCTTTATCAGTGAGAACGAGGAGCCAACGGAAAATGGGTCAAACTTTTTCCACTGACCGGAGGAGAAGACGAACCTCAAAGGCCCGGGAAATCGAAAGTGGTTTTGGAAAGATAACAAAGCGTTAAATCAAGAAAAATCCAGAAAATAAAAATACATTAAATTAAATTTAGAAACATAGTTAAAATTCCATTTAAAATTCGAGCTCGGCTTTGGTGAGGGCGCGCTTCTCGCACGTCTTGCCGGCCGAGCACCAGTAACCGGCCGGGCAGCAGTAGCCGTGGCAGCAAGTACCCTGTAAAATGGAAATAAAATTTGGTGAAGCGTCTCTGCTAGCCTGCCCTTTCCCTAAAGAATCTGTGCTAGCCTGCCCTTTCCTAAAGAATCTCTGCCAGCCTGCCCCTTCCTAAAGAATCTCTGCTAGCCTGCCCCTTCCTAAAGAATCCCTGCTAGCTGACTTACATGAGCCAGCGGGCAGCAACTGAACGTCTTCTGGCCGAAAAGCCCTCGGGTTGCGCAGCAGGTTGACCCTGATGGGCATCTAACCATTCCACAGATCACGGCATCGTCTTCTTGCTAAAAGCGAGAGAATGTAGAAGAGAGAGAGAGAGAGTGAGCGAGCGAGAGAGAGAGGGAGAGAGAGAAAGAGAGAGAGAGAGAGAGAGCGAGCAACCTCACCTCATCCGAAATTGTCTCCGACGAGTCCTCGATCAGGTCCTTGCTGAACTTGATGCCGGGCTTCCGGCGGATCGGGGTTGAGGGGAATTTTGTGAACCACGGCGTCACATGGTTTGTCTGAAATTAGAATAGTGAGAGAGAGAGAGAGAGAGAGAGAGAGAGAGAGAGAGAGAGAGCTGGATAGAACTCGATCCAAACTCCTAACCTCGTCCTGAATACAGCGCTGGCCGCTGGAGTCGCAGCGAGTCCCATCCGGGCAGCAATGCATCCTAAAAAATCTCTGCTAGCTTGCCTTCTTCAAAATTTCCCAAAAAATCTCTGCTAGCCTGCCCTTCGAATTACCCACCTATCCTCACAGCAGACAGCCTTGGGCAGCGGGCAGCACCCATATCCGCCCATGGACATCAGACAGCACGTGGTGCCTGGAATTAATGTTTTTTTCAGGAATCTCTGCCAGCCTGCCCTTTCCTAAAGAGCCTCTGCTAGCATGCCCTTAAAAACTGACCACTCGGGCACTTTGACTTCTTGTCGGCACACTCCACTTCCAGCTTAACGTCGTGCTTCTGGCTGGCTTTCTTCTTTTGGAGCGGGAGCCGGTGGCCGGAGGCGTGATTGCAGCTAGAGATTTAGGGATGAATAGAGAGGGAGAGAGAGAGAGAGAGAGAGAGAGAGAGAGAGAGAGAGAGCGAGAGAGAACCAAACTTACGTGCCCTCCTCGACGTCGCAGGTGGTACCATGGGGACAGCAGTGGATCTTGTCCTCGCAGCAGACGGCGTTTCTGGAAATGTGAATTTTTGAAGGGGCAGGCTAGCAGAGATTCTTTAGGAAATGGCAGGCTAGCAGATGTCATTTAAGAATCCTACTTCATCGGACAGCATCCATAATCTCCCTGCGGCGTCTGGCAGCACGTCGCGTCCTCGTCCTGGCAACGGTACCGCGGGTCCGAGCAGATCGGACCCTCTTGGGGCAGAAATACGTTACGGTAGCTCTTAAAAGATAAAGTTATTTTGATTACGACATGAGAATCCGGATGGTGGTGATTTTAAAGAGTTTGACTTACCGTAGCCCCCGCAGAAACGGCGAACAAGATTAAAAGAAGGTTTCGCATCGCCCTTGAAAAACCTCATAAATCACCAAGTGCATTTTTTAAAAAAAGCATAGCGAGAAAATGTACGATTAAAGATCGACAAATTCTCAAATTCTACCCCTAATATTGACTGGGTCTCGACACTACGCGCGGCACCAAATGACGTTCAAAACACGTCGGTTTAATGCGACCAAAACGACTGTCGAGATAAATTTATCGGCTTGATAAATACGAATAAAGGCAATTTACGCATAAAAACCGTAAATAGACGTAGTTCGTAGCCTGCAGTTCGATTATTGCCGTGAAAAGGGACGGAAGCCGAAGCCTACGCCTAAGCCTAAGCTGCAAAAAATAAGCCTAAGCCCGACCTAAGCCTAAGCCTAAGCCTAAGTCTAAGCCTAAGCCTAAGCCTAAGTCTAAGTCTAAGCCTAAGCCTAAGCCTAAGCCTAAGCCTAAGCCTAAGCCCAATCCTAAGCTTAAGCTTAAGCCCAAGTCCAAGCCCAAGCCCAAGCCAAAGCCAAAGCCAAGCTAACTAAGGCTGAATCTCATAGGTTAAAAATCCTTTAGAAATATGCTAACCCTTCCGGCAATTCGGCCAGAAAACAGGAGCGAACCGCTGGCGGGCCCAGCCAGATGCCCGCCGCCCCCCTTGATTGATAGGCCAAAAATGATAACGAGTTTTATGAGGGAGGTACACAGAGGGGGGAACACTGCCCGGAATCGATACCCTAATTTTGGCGCCATTAGCTAGACGGGCAGCTGGACTTTGTGGGGAGGGGGAAGCTAGCAGAGATTCTGTAGGAAAGGGCCAGCTAGCAGAAATTGTTTAGTAAACGGCAGATTAGCAGAGATTCTTTAGAAAACGGCAGGCTAGCAGAGATTCTTTAGGAAAGGGCAGGCTAGCAGAGATTCTTTAGGTAAGGGCAGGCTAGCAGAAATCTTGAGGAAGTGTGGTCTTGTTTTTTCCGTTCAAGCGCCTTTAATATGTGATTTTCGACCGTTAAAAAGCTTAAATATTTATGTTCTCCCTCATCTCCTTGGCGGCTGGAATAGCAGCCGTAAATTCCGGTCGTTTTTCTTGTCCAGGGCGGCGCCGACGTAAAGAGGAGCCTCCTGGCCTGGCAGCTCCATCAGCAGCCCGATGCCGTGACCTGAAATTGACAAAGGGTCTCTGCTGGCCTGCCCTTTCCTAAAGCAAGCGAACTGTGCTAGCCTGCCCGGGGCTAAGGAATCTTTGCTAGTTTGCCCTTCCGAAGCAACTGCCTACCTGTTTTTGAGCGAACCTTCGTCGATGATGCGATGTCGCCCTAGAATTCGGTGTATTTTTAGCGAGAGAGAGAGAGAGAGAGAGAGAGAGAGAGAGAGAGAGGGAGAGAGGGAGAAAGCAACCCACCAACTGCACCAATTTCTCGTGCAACGGCGCCGAGCCCTGGGCCACCGTCTCGGTTTGTAGCTCATAGTATTCCATTAGTGCACGTTCGCATTTTGCCTCGTCTTCGGTACGACAGATATGTTGGGCTTTGCGGAGAGCAGCTTCTGGAGTTTGGTCAGCTGCTGTGCCTTCGAGGCCGTGCTCCCATCTCCTGAAGATGCCGGGTTTTTGGGGCAGGCTGGCACAGATTCTTCAGGAAGATGCGACTCACCTCTCCGTTACCACCTGTACATTAATCGGATCGGCAGCGAACGGATTCCGGAGGTAGACACCGTCGATATTACGGTAATTGTCCTGAAATTGGTGGTATTGCGCTCTCTCTCTCTCTCTCTCTATCTCTCTCGCTCTCACCCTAACAGCCGCTCCTCCTCTCCACCATTGTCCAGTTTCCGGAAGCCTCCACTGCCCGTCCATTCCCGTGTCATGAGAGCTGTAGTGGTAGATGCCCTTCGGCAGCTTGAGCTTCTGCCCGTCGGCGTCCATCTGGAAAGATTCTTTAGGAAAGGGCAGGCTAGCAGAGATTCTCGAGGAAGGGCAGCCTGGTAGAGACCCTTTAAGCTACCTGAACGTACGGCTCGGCGTCGGACTCCTTTCGTGCCGTGCCAAAGGCGAAGGCCATTCCGTCGGTTTGGACGTCCATCTAAAAAAGGGTCACGATGTTTTCAAAAATCTCCGCTAGCTTGCCCGGTTCTGGACTGTTAGCGGGGGCCCGGTTTAGCGGGGAGCGACGCCAAATTTTTGGCTATATTTCTCTACGGCCCTGTAGCAAAATATAAAACATTTTTGTAGCATTTTACATAGTTTTTCGATATAAAAAAAATCTAAAAAATAATAAAAATGTCAAAAATTTTGATTTTGGTCAATGCATGAAAAATGACCAAAAAAGGCCAAATTTTTCGAATTTTCAAAATAAAAAAATATTTTTATAACATTCTAGCCATCAAAAACTACTAAAAACTATAAAAATACATACTATATCAGCAACTGGAGGTATAGGTGGAAAAAACAGCAAATTATCCCCCCGCTAACAGTCCAGTACCGCCTGCCCTACCTCCGGATTTTCCAGCAACCGTCCCCTCATCGGCAGCGCTTCTTCCGCATCGCCCGCTTCCTCACCCCCAAAACCCGGGCTCAACGCATTAATAGGCGGTAGTACGGCTAGAATTATAAAAATAATCAACCGTCTGCTCATTCGATAGAGTGATTGATTGATGCCGAGTTGATAGATGAACTCCATCTAAAAATAGGGCACACTTTCACCCACCGACCCTTGGGGGGTGAGAAACAGGAAATCGGAGCGCTGATTGGCGGCAGGGGGTCATTTGGGGTTGATGAAATTTGTAGATGGCAAAGTAGGCTTAGCTTAGGCTTAGGCTTGGGCTTGGGCTTAGGCTTAGGCTTATCTTAGGCTTAGGCTTAGCTTAGGCTTAGGCTTAGGCTTAGCTTAGGCTTAGGCTTAGGCTTAGGCTTAGGCTTAGGCTTAGGCTTAGGCTTAGGCTTAGGCTTAGGCTTAGCTTAGGCTTGGGCCTAGGCTTGGCCTACAGACTGCAAAAACAAAACTCGCACCGTTATCTGGCCTTCGGGAGAAGGGATGGGGGTGTTGCTCCCGAGCTCCAACTCTCAGAAAATTGAAAAGGCTCTGAACTGCCGCGTCCCTTCTCTCTCTCTCTCTCTCTCTCTCTCTCTCTCTTTCTTTTCGCGCTTCCCCCTTCCGCACTATTTGAATCCTCCTTGCATTCCATATTTGCATACCCAGAAAACCGGCGGATCCTGGAAATTCGATGAGTCGTCTCTATCTTGTGATTTTGATCCGAGATGCAGCTGCTTCCTCTCATCCTACTGCTACCCGGAATTTCCTGGTAACAATTGAGCCACAACCTCTAACGAGCAATGCCAGGGCCTTCGACTGGGAGTACGGGTCGTGGCTCGACTCCGATGAGGGCGTCTTCCAGATCGATCCGACCAAGTGGAAGACGGGTAGGTGACTAAGGGATCTCTACATACTAGCCTGCCGTTTCCTAAAGAATCTCTGCTAGCTTGCCGTTTTCAGGGCACCCCGGCTACTTTCATCCGGACGTCTTCCTGCCCCACCGCAGCAACTCGATCCACGCCTGCAGTGACTTCTATCGTCATGTGGGGGTTTTAAGAGGCTCAATAAGCGAAGCTGATATGGCCTAAGCCTAAGCCTAAGCCTAAGCCTAAGCCTAAGCCTAAGCCTAAGCCTAAGCCTAAGCCTAAGCCTAAGCCCAAGCCCAGGCCAAGCCTAAGCCTAAGCGAAGCCTAAGTCTAGCCTCGCCTAAGCCCAAGCGAAGCCAACCTAAGCCTAAGCCTAAGCCTAAGCCTAAGCCCAAGCCTAAGCCCAAGCAAAGCCTAAGCCTAAGCCTAAGCCTAAGCCTAAGCCTAAGCCTAAGCCTAAGCCTAAGCCTAAGCCTAAGCCTAGGCCTAAGCCTAAGCCTAAGCGTAAGCCTAAGCCTAAGCCTAAGCCTAAGCCCAAGCGTAAGCCTAAGCCTAAGCCTAAGCCTAAGCCTAAGCCTAAGCCTAAGCCTAAGCCCAAGCGTAAGCCTAAGCCTAAGCCTAAGCCTAAGCCTAAGCCTAAGCCTAAGCCTAAGCCTAAGCCTAAGCCTAAGCCTAAATCCGAGACGATTTCCTGATTTTCCCCGTTTAGGTCTGCCCCTATGGATCGATTGCGGCTCGTGACTCGATGCTGGGTTATATGAAAGGAGTCATGAAAGTAAGGCAGGGAAACTAGCAGCGATTCTTTAGGAAAGGGCAGGCTAGCAGAGATTCTTTGCTGCCTTGCCCTCTATTAATGTGCCTAGGCATTTCGGGACGCCGGACTACCCTCCTTCAAGGCCCAAGTCATGATCGTGACCGATGACGCGTTAGAAAATGTACGGGCTGAAGAGCCGGGTTTTTGATGCACTTTAGCTGCCGACCAAAGTGAAGCTCGATGAGATGTTCAACCAGATCATGACCATCCTCGGCGGCGCCATCGGCGCGTACAAGGACGTCGCTGAGGTAAGTGTGGGGGACTACGAGAGAGAGAGAGGGAGAGAGAGCGAGAGAGAGAGAGAGAGAAGAGAGAGAAAGGAGAGAAAGAGAGAGAGAGAGCGAGAGAGAGAAAGAGTGAGAGAGAGAGAGCGAATGAGAGAAAGATAGAGAAAGAGAGAGTGAGGGAGAGAAAGAGAGAGAGAGAGAGAGAGAAAGAGAGAGAAAGAGAGCAAGAGAGAGGTTAACCTGCCTTTTTCAGTTCATCCCGAAGATTCACGCGCTCCGCGACTACTCTGCCTATCTTTATGGGATACAGTAAAATTTTGCGGGCTTCAGGAAAATTTGGAGTTCAGGGCCCTCAACAAGCTCCCACTAACCGCCAACCCAAAGTTGGCCACGGTGGCAAAAATGGTGGTTGATGAGGTGACGCCCCGGGACACCTTCAACTTCAACGCGGTCGGTTTCGGAAGCGGCAGGCTAGCAGAGATTCTTTAGGAAAGGGCAGGCTAGCAGAGATTCTTTAGGAAACGGGAGGCTAGCAGTGATTTTTTAGGAAAGGGCAGGCTAGCAGTGATTCTTTGGGAAAGGGCAGAAAAATGTCAGAAAAATAAAACCGTGGATTTTCAGGTGGATCAGCTCGCCTTCTACAACGAGTTCATCGCCGAGAAGCTGCGCAAGGTGAGAAGATGCGCAAGCCTAAGCCTACGCCTAAGCCAAATCTAAGCCTAAGCCTGAACCTAAGCATCCCATTCCAGTACGGCAACAACTCCGCAGCCGCCCCTCGCCTGGCGCAGAACTACGCCCGTTTCATGGCGATATACAACCTGTACTTAAGGTAGTGGACTTGAGAATCCTCCTCAAAACTTGTTCAGCAAGTTCCCCTTCTACAATGCGGAGGACCGGCGGCTGAAGCAGACGACGGTTCAGCTGGCGGCGATGCGGCTGACGATCGAGCTGTTCAGGCAGAAGGCCGACGAAGACCGGGGCGGACAGCCGGCGGTGGGTAGCAGAGATTCTTTAGGAAGGGGCGGGCTAGCAGAGATTCTTTAGGAAAGGAATAAAAGCCTTTTCAGCGCGACCCGAAGGAGAACTTTGGCCTCGACTGGTTCGACGAGATCCCCACCCAGTTCATGGCGCCGAAGTACTACCCTAAAGCCGAGTCCGAGCGCCTCTTCGGCCAGCAGTATCGGAACGACTATTGGGACGCATCGAAATGCAAGTTCTCTCTCTCTCTCTCCCTCTCTCTCTCGCTCTCTCTGTCTCTATCCCTCTCTCGCTCTCTCTCCCTCTCACAATCTTGAACTTTTAGTGAAACTCGGCAAGCGCTCGCACGTCAAGGATACGGGATTTATGGTAATTTTAGACGCATTAAAGGGACCGGCAAGGCATGGATCAACTAGAAAAAGACCTTCAAAAAAGTCTAAATTTTGGTAAAAAAATTGGACATTTGGTCGATAATCGACATTTTTGGCATTTTTTTATACAAATTTGTAAAGTTGTCACGTTTAGGACTAGAAAAATAGAGAAAAAATTTATATTTGCAAATTATATCCTTAGAAAAAAGTTGGTCCCCCCGATAATGCGAAAGCACCGAAACAGACAAATCTCCAACCTGTCCAGGACGCCGTCCTGTTCGCCATCGGCGGGGACCACGCGGAGTCGGTGCCGATGTCGGCCGTGGTACGTCGGCATTTTTCTTGATCCACTCCATTTGAACCTACAGTTCGGCTCGGCCGGGTACGACGTGGCGGCGCAGATGCTCGTGCGTGCGCAGCGCTTCTGGATGAACCTTCAACGCTGCCCCACCTACATCCAGTACGCCCTGGATCTGTGCTCGATGACCGGAGAGGTGGGAAAAGGCCGGAATACCGACAACCGTAATCCGGCAAGCCAAAATCCCGACAGCCCCAAAATCCCGACAACCGTAATATCGACAGCACAAGCATCCAGACAGCCCACAAAACGAAAATCTGCGGAATACCCGAGCCCGAAAATCCCGAAAGCCGACATAATGCCGACACCCATAATTTCTGTTAGCTTTTCCCGTGCTACTTGGATCCTCAATCGTCTCTGCTAGCTTGCCCTTGTAGGATAGCTGCGAGCCGACGACGAGCGACACCCACCTGACGCTGCTCACCAACTCAGTGAACTTGGCGCTCAGGGCCTGGAAGAAGTATCAGGAGTCAAGTATCGATAAGGTGAGAGAGAGAGAGAGAGTGAGAGAGAGAGAGAGAGAGAGAGAGAGGGAGAGAGAGAGAAAGTGATGGTGAGAAAGCGAGAGCGAGCGCGAGAGAGGAGAGAGGAGAGCGAGAGAGAGGAGAGAGAGGCGAGAACGAGAGAGAGAGAGAGCGAGGGCAGAGAGAGAGAGAGAGAGATAGAGAGAGAGAGAAGAGAGGGGAGGAGGCGCGCGGAAGATATCCCACGACTCCAGGATGCCGACCCGGCATTCCCCACGAAAGACGGATTTCCTGGCATCCCGCCGGAGCAGCTCTTCTACTACGCGTACGCCTCGAAGAATTGCATGCGCGTGCTGGAGAGCTCGCCGACGTAAGCGGAAATTTTACCTTTTTGCTTACCTACTTTTTTACCTATTTTACCTACCTTTTTGAGGAACACCGAAGCGGTCAACCAGGCGTGGCCCCGCGCAGCGGCAGTGCAACGCGCCCCTCTCCCAACTCGCCAACTTCACCCAGGCCTTCCATTGCAGCGAGGGGGACAACATGATGTTCCAGGTGGGCGGGCTAGCAGAGGTTCTTTGGGAAAGGGCAGGCTAGCACAGAAGTCTTTCGGAACAGCCTTCAATTTCCACCCTTCAGGAGAACGAGTGCAACAGCCTGGCGCCCTAGACGGTGCTCCCCTACCGTACCCACCAGCCTGCCAGCAATACAGTATCCCACCGCCACAAAGCCGTTTCTGTTTTTTCATGCTGTTGTGATGGGGTGGTGGTCATGAGACCGGTGAATAAATATTTTTTCCGAGGCTTTCCGGTGATGTTTGTGAATTTTTAAATGATCTCTGCCAGCCTGCCCTTTCCTAAAGATTCTCTGCTAGCCTGCCCTTTCCTAAAGAATCTCTGCTAGCCTGCCCTTTCCTAAAGAATCTCTGCTAGTCTGCCCTTTCCTAAAGAATTTCTGCTAGCCTCCCCTTTCCTAAAGCATCTCTGCCAGCCTGCCCTTTCCTCAAGAATTTCTGCTAGCCTGCCCCTTTCCTAACGAAGTCTGCTAGCCTGCCCTATCCTCAAGAATCTCTGCTAGCCGTCCCGTTCCTAAAGAATCTCTGCTAGCCTGCTTGTCCCTATTTTCCAAAAAGCCCGGCCTGCTGGGTGGTGAGGACTGTGTATTTGTTCGAGCGATGCTTTGTGTGCGGTCTCCCTTTCTGCTTCTCTCTCCCTCTCTCCATCCCCACTCTCTCTCCTCCCTCCCTGCCCTCTCCCCCCTTCCCCCACTCTCTTCTCCCTGTCTGACCCCTCCGGGCAGGCTGACCTCCTTCTGGACTGCGGCCAACTACCCTGCGACCGTGGCCGACACGGCTTTTAACTTTTAGAATTAAGGTTATCGGTGGATTTTAACGTGATTAAATATATTATTATTCAGGTCATTTAAAAAAGAAAACGATGAATTTTGGCCTTGAAAATCCATTGATTTTAGGAATTGGGATTTTTTACCTTTCTCTTTTACCGGAAGTGACTTTTCACTTTTAGGAGTTTTTGTTATACGGATTTAAAATAGAGATGTTAAGAATCAATTAACAATCAAGATTATTTGCATACATTGGCACAATATTATTTTATTTGGATGGGGCTGAGCGCATGACCAAGTAAAATAATATTATTTGACTCCGCTCGAGAAAGAGCCAAGTAAGATTACTTGATTTAATTGATTTACTTGATCAAACAATAGCTTTCTGGAATTCTGGCATTTTCGGATGGTAATGAACTTTATGACATGATCGCATGCTAATTTACTGGGTTCGCGGCACGATTGCCTGATTTGCATTGCGAATTTGCACAAAATCAAGTAATTTCGCCGAAAATCAAGTATAAGTAAATTTTATATTTACTTGAAGATTTCAGATGCAAATAAAGTTGTTCAAGTAAATTTACTTGGTCATTATATTACTTGATTCGTAACATCTCTAATTTAAAACAGTTTTTATAATTATTTCGGTTATAAAGCTTTGAGAATCGAAATATAAGTCGATTGGCAACGTTTGGCCTTGGAAATCGATTGTTTTGGTTCCAAATGCGTTTTTTTTCGAAAATCGCCGTAAGTTCACGAAATTCACTGAAATTTTTCGCTGCTTTCAATTTTTTGTAGTTTTTTTTGTGATTTTGTCACCAAAAATGGGTGTTTGGCCCAATCCTAATGTCCTAATCTCTTTAAAAAAGCCTCGAAAACACTATGCTAAAAAAATGCAAAAATTAGAAAACCGGGGTTTTGAAGCCGTTTTTCTTGAACAATTTTTAATGTTAACTTTGATTATTTCAATTTGTTGCAGGCTTGCTTCTATCATCAAAAATTGAATCGCAACTTTAGACGGAAACGTAAGGCGGGACTCCAGGAGGCCGTGCCAGCTGGGAGAAGTTTGGTAAGTCCAAAAAAAGGGAGTTACGAGCAGTGTTTCGCTGTGTAAATTAATCTAATAAAATTAGAACCTAAGAAACAACATATTTAAGAAAATAGGCTCAATTTATAGTTACGGCTAGGGGGAAAGACAATAATTACAAGATATCTCCCGTTCCCAAAGAACCTCTGCTAGCCTGCCCTTTTCTAAATCATCTCTGCTAGCCTGCCCCTTCCTAAAGAATCTCTGCTCGCCCGCCCTTTTCTAAAAACCTCTGCTCGCCTGCCCTTTCCTTAAAAATATCTGCTAGCCTGCCCTTTCCCAAAGAGTCTCTGCTCGCCTGCCCTTTCCTAAAAAATCTCTGCTAGCCTGCCCTTTCCTAAAGAATCGTAACAAATCGTAACACCCCAATTATCCGGGCGGCCGACACGCTTCGGGCGTGTTTTTGAAAAATGGGCAACAGCTGGGGGGCATGTTTCATGACGCGTGCCCCGGGCGAACAGGCCCTGCAGTACGTAGTACACCCAAAAAAACGGCCGGCCCGGCGAGCTATTTTGCCCCCCGAGGCGCCTGTGTCCCACCGCGAAAGCTGACACCTTCCTCGTTTTCCGAAGCAAATTTTGTCCGAATTCCTTTGCTGACGATGTGCGTCCGTCAAAGAAGCCTAAGCTTAAGCCTAAGCCAGGTCTAAGCCTAGGCCCAAGCCTAAGCCTAAGCCTAAGCCTAAGCCTAAGCCTAAGCCTAAGCCTAAGCCTAAGCCAAAGCCTAAGCCTAAGCCTAAGCCTAAGCCTAAGCCTAAGCCTAAGCCTAAGCCTAAGCCTAAGCCTAAGCCTAAGCCTAAGCCTAAGCCTAAGCCTAAGCCAAACCTAAGCTTGCCTCAAGCCTAAGCCTAAGCCTGTTTTTGCCTTACCAGACCCTTTAACCCCTCTCTATGCAAATCAGCTTCTCCCCAGAGTTCCCGATCCCCATGCGCGATCCATTTCCAATCCCCGCACCCCGGAACGATCCAATCAGCCGGCCAGCGCTGGGCGTCGCGGCATTTCGTCCGTTTTTTGCCCCTCTCCCTCTCTCTCTCTCTCTCTCCCTCTCTCTCTCTCTCTCTCTCTCTCGCTTGTAACACGAATAACCACCGCGCTTAGCACCGGGTTTTACTGCCCGCAACGCCCACGGCTTCGTCCCGGCGTCCGTTTATAAGGTTCTATCGTAATTTTAGATATATTGAATGCCAAAAATCTGAAAATTTGCTGGCACGTTCCCTTTAAAAGGGGTGTCCATTTTTATAAGCCGATATCACATCGTGCGGTGTTTGCGGGCCGGCTGAGTCATACCTCTGGATGGGATGGGTTTGCTAGTTCAACTCCGGTTTTTAGGAAACGTCAGGAAGGGGCAGGCCAGCAGTGATTCTATAAGAATGGGCAGGCTAACAGATCTTCTTTAGTAATGGGCAGGCTAGCAGAGATTCTTTAGGAAAGGGCAGGCTAGCAGAGATTCTTTAGGAAATGGCCCGCTAGCAGAGATTCTTTAGGAAAGGGCAGGCAGCAGAGATTCTTTAGGAATGGCCCGTAGAGAGATTCTTTAGGAAAGGGCAGGCTAGCAGAGATTCTTTAGGAAAGGGCAGGCTAGCGAGATTCTTTAGGAAATGGCCCCAGCAGAGATTCTTTAGGAAAGGGCAGGCTAGCAGAGATTCTTTAGGAAATGGCCCGCTAGCAGAGATTCTTTAGGAAAGGGCAGGCTAGCAGAGATTCGTTAGGAATGGGCAGGCTAGCAGAGATTCTTTAGGAAAGGGCAGGCTAGCAGAGATTCTTTAGTAAGGGGCAGGCAAGCAGAGATTCTTTAGGAAAGGGCAGGCTAGCAGAGGTTCTTTCCAGCCATCCCCGAAAGCCAGACCAACTGTTTGTAAACTACTAGTCCTCGAAATTTGATACCCCGGGCTATATTTAGATTTTTTACGCTATTTTCAGCTTCCCGAAAACCAGTCCTCTGCAATACCCCTTCCTAAAGAATCTCTGCTACCCTGCCCTTTCCCCACTATTCGCCAAAACAAATTCCCGGAATTCCCTATATTTTCCCGGTTTTATGAATGGGCCCATTGTGCGTGCTGGTTGTTGCTTATCGATGATGGGGCGCCGGTGGCTCCCCGTAGCTCAGAGACATAATATCGAAAAATGGTTAAAAAGTGTTTGAGCTTCAGTTTTAAACCTTTTTTATACAGTTTGATACAAAATATAGTCAGAATTAACTTTCTGCAGAAAACTGTACCAATTTTGATAAGGCAACTTGCCAAATTCTGACTCAGACATTGACTTCATTTTCAAAAAGTTTGAAGAAAGAGCGAGAGGGGAGAGAGAGAGAGAGAGAGAGAGAGAGAGGGCGAGAGAGAGTGAGAGAGAGCGATAGAGAAAGGATGTGAGAGAGAGGAAGTGTGAGAAGAGGAGAGAGAGAAAGTGAGAGAGAGTGAGAGAGAGTGAGAGAGAGACAGAGAAAGAGAGAGAGAGAGAGAGAGAGAGAGAGAGAGAGAGAGAGAGAGAGAGAGAGAGAGAGAGAGAGAGAGAGAGAGAGAGAGAGGATTCTGACTCGTCCCAAGCCGCTTCATCTCTTTGTTCAGCTTATCAGTCACGCAAATCTCTGTTTTCCAGCGAAAGTTTCGACTTTCGAGACCCAGTCGCTGCCCTTTCCTAAAGAATCTCTGCTAGCCCCCAGCCTGCCCCTTTTAGGGCGCCCCTAAACTTTTGCAACCCGTTAATTACCTTCCCCACCCTACCGAAATCGTATAACCCCGCCAGGGTTTAACCTAGATTTGGCCGATCTTTCTTCCTGAATTGGGCCGAAAATCCAAACACCCAGAGCTATATTTTGCCTTCATCGGCCCTTAAAAGTCCCCTCCTCTTTTGGCGACACCACTAAAATAGCTCCAAAAACTGTTTGCCAAGCCATCGGAGGGGACCGGCAGACGCATCCAATTTTAGCGTATCGCTTCGGAAAAAGAGGCTCGTTCTCCCCTACCCACACCGAGCACTAGTTTCTCCTCCCTACCCTGATTTTCCGCGGAAATTTGCATTTTCAACCCACGCCAAGGGAATTTTGGCCGCTGTGCACTTTTTGAGCGGCAGTTTTGAGATTTTTGGTAGAAAGAATGTATCCTTTTTGTTCGATCTTTTATTGGAAGCCAAGGCTAAGACTAAGCCTAAGGCTCTGCTTAAGCCTGAGCTGAAGCCAAAGCAGAAGCCAGAGCCTAAGCCTAAGCCTAAGCCCAAGCCTAAAAGCTTCGGTCTGGGCCTAAGCGTAAACTGAAACGTAAGCCAAGGTTGACGTCTAATAAGCCTAAGTTAAGCCTAAGCCTACGTTTAAAACTAAAAGCGAAGCCTAAGCCCGAGTTGAAGCCAAAGCAGAAGTCTAAGCCTAAGCCTCAGCCGGAGCCTGAGCCTAAGTCCAGGCTGAAGCCCAAGCCCAAGCCCCAGCCCAAGCCCAAGCCTAGTAAGCCCAAGCCTACGCCTATTCCTAAGCCTAAGCCTAGGTTGAAGCTTAAGTCTAAGCCACAGCGTAAGCCCAAGCCCAGCTTAAAAAAAATTTAAAGCCATAATTTGGATCTAGCTGGGGATTTGTCGCGCTAAACCCTAAAAATTAACAAAATTCGCATCATAATTGCAAGAAAATCCTTCCCAAAAAATTCTAAGAATTTTTGTCACCTACCCGGCTCAAAAATACATCCATTTTCCTTGCCGGTGGGCGGGGGTGGTGGCCATTTTAGCGGGAGCAGCCCCCCCCGGTCCCGGTGATTCATCAGATTTCTTTTGGCTGCCCCCACCCATCTTTGCCCCCGGTATTTTTTTTTTTGATATATTCGCTCCTATATATTCTGCCTGAATCCATTCTTATCTATCGATTTTCTTTATTCAATACTTTCCTGGGCCTTTAAAATGGCTGTCGCCATCTCCAGAATGAAGAAGTCGGTGGTGGAGAGCCGGCGGAACTCGTCCCTCGCTTTCCTTACCAACAATAATAACCATGGGGAGACGGGGATTTTTGGTGAGGCTTATATATTTTTCGGTCTCCTTTCAGTGGTCTTTTAAAATTTATAATGACAAAACCTTGACTTTAAAATGCTTAAAAACGTTCCTAAGTTAAAAAGAACATTGATCATCGAACTAGTCGAGAAGAACTTCTTAAAAAAGCAATTCCACGAGTAACATATCGAAAAACTAAAAAAAAACTAGCTTTTTATGGATTACTGATCCAAATTAAACCTCACGAGCAATTTGGCAAAAAGCAAAAAAGCGATTAGCCGCATAGGGGGCTCGAACCCCTGACATTCAGATTAAAAGTCTGACGCTCTACCAACTGAGCTAATGCGGCACTGGGCGGGGGGTGGAGGGGCGGCTACAAGAGAAGGGGGAGAGTCCCGGCCACGCCACGGCCAAAGAGGGGTGGTACCCAAAGCTGGCCCTGGGACTTCTATAGCACAAGGCAGGCGAGCAGCGATTCATTAGGAAAGGGCGGGCTAGCAGAGATTTTTTAGGAAACCAATCAAAATTCCATTTTTTTAAGAAAAAAGCGCCCGACGGAAAGCGAGCGTCCAGCAGCCGACATCCCCATTTTCCCCGGTCGTTTTCCGCGACGACAAGGAGAAGCCGTCGGTGAATCGGAGGTAAGCGTTTTAATTCCACTGTTCGTCATTTTAAAGGACCATCGAAGGCAAATCCATAGCCCCTAAACCCTTGGCAATCAGCCAACCGCCCCGTTTAGCCGTTGCCAACCCCTCTTTGATTCACAATTGACGTACTGTACCTGGGGGCTGCCTTGGGTCCAAAGATCGAACAAACGGGGCTACATTTTGCCTTCAATGCCCCTTTAAAAGTCGGCAAAACTAAAAAATAAACGAAAAACTAGACCCAGTGCCGCCTGGCAGTTGCTCAGGAAATATGGGCGCAGGTGTGGCACAAGCTTCAAAATATTTTTGGGAAAATGGATTTTTCTGATTTTTGCACTTTCACCAGAGTCACGCTTGCTACTTATGCTAATCGGAATCTATCGATTTTGGCCGGGTTCTGCTGGGGCGTTTTTCGAGTTAAGAAACTGTCCTTTTCCATAACTGTTCTCATCGATTACGCGAGGTTATGCGATGACTGTCATTAGTCGGCGGGAGAGGCTATGGTAATCGTAAAGAATCTCTGCTAGTCTGCCCTTTCCTAAAGAATCTCTGCTAGCCTGCCCTTTCCTAAAAAATCTCTGCTAGCCTGTCCTTTCCTAAAGAATCTCTGCTAGCCTGCCCTTTCCTAAAGAATCTCTGCTAGCCCCGTGATCATGAAAATAGTTGAACTTTGGGTCCACTGGCTTGGTGCCAAGGGTTTTTACTGTATTTGAAGAAATATTCTATTTAGGAACTCGATCACCGCCTTCCTCTTCCCTTCCAAAAGCGGTGAAGGGGACGAGAAGCCGGAAGGGTCGATCCGACAGAAGAATCGGCAATCCGTCTACTTTTTGGAGGAGAGCTTTGGGAACGGTGGGTGGAGAATCTTTAGGAAAAAGCAGGCGAGCAGAGATTCTTTAGGAAAGGGCAGGCTAGCAGAGATTCTTTAGGAAAGGGCAGGCTAGCAGAGATTCTTTAGGAAAGGGCAGGCTAACAGAGATCCCTGTGGACCTTTTAAAGGCAGCGTGCCAGCAGCAGAATTGTTTGTTGTGCCGGATCGCGTTTTTGAAGGACTGCAGGCCAGTCATCGGCTATCCCCCCAGCCGCTGGCTGTCACTCCCGGAACCAGTCTTTTGGTTCTCTCTCTCTCTCTCGCTCTCTCTCTCTCTCTCTCTCTCTCTCTTTCTCTGTCTCTCGCTATCTCTCTCTCTCTCTCTCTTTCTCTCGCTAACAACCCACCCGCTCCTAACTCCTCGGCAGCCATCAAATCGCCACCCCCAAAAATAACCCCCTATTTACATGAATTTCGACCGTTTGAAGGGATATTTTGACTTGCAGGCTCTTTTAGACGATCTCTCTCTCTCTCTCTCTCCCTCCCCCTCTCTCTCTCTCTCTCCCTCTCTCTCGCTCTCTCTCTCTCTATTCCAAATATTTTGTCTGCCCTGTCCGTTGCCTCGAATTGCAGCCAGCACACACAATGCGCGTCATTTCCCATTTTGGCCCATTTTTCGTGCTTTTCCCCAGGTCGCCATAGCGATTTTTCGACACAACGCGGCGGTGAATCAGCCCTGAATTTTTTTGAGGATTTCGGGCTTATACCTTTTCAAGCGAGCCTCGTTTAACAAACTGACTTTTACTTTTTTAGAATTAAGATTGTAAATTTCTCGTTTTCCCGAGCTTTTTTGGTTTAAAGGTGAAGGCTTCGTATTAACTAGGCGGAGGCTTAGATTTTGGCATACTGTAGAGGTCTCTTACTGGTATTGTAAGCTTTAGGATACTCTTTTGCGCTACAAGCTTAAGTTTAAGCTTAGGCTTAGGCTTAGGCTTGGCTTAGGCATAGACTCAGGCTTAGGCTGACGCTTAAGCTTAGTCCTAGCTTGACTTAGGCTTTAGCCAGATGTAGGCTTCGGTTAGGTCCGGGCTTAGATTAGGCTTAGGCTTAGGCTTCTGATTAGGTTTAAGCTTAGGATTAGGTAGGCTTAACTCGAACGTCTACTTACCTTATTTTTTGATACCTACCCCCAGTACTCATCCCGCTGATTCATCTCCCCACCCCGTCGCCCCGGTAAATATTAGCCCATTTGGCGGTCGATTTTACGCGTCGCGCGCGGCGCCCCGGGTACGCGCGTCGGCTCGAAAGACATGAGCGTTATTGTATTGGGGGGTTCTCTCTGTCTGTTTGCCTGTTTCTCTGTCTGTCTGTCGCCGCTGACAATGGCCTCCAAAATGTGGCCCTTTTTCCGTGGGGACGGACCGACACGCCGCTGCCCTCCCTCACTATTTCCAGCCCTGCAGTTTTGGGATTTTTGTATTTCGCAATGTCGTTCTCTCTCTCTCTCTCTCTCGCTCTCTCTCTCTTCATTTACCTCTTAATCAGATGGTTGCCGTCCGGAATCAGACCCAAAAATTCTGCTGCTCGGCCCCGCTGCACCGGCAGAAGTCGTTGCCCTATGGATTCCCGGGGGTCATCGACTCGGCCCCAACAGCCAGTACGCTACGATACGCAGGGTTACTGTAGAAAATAACAAAAAACTATAGATAAATTATAGAACTCTAAAATTACCACATTTCAGAGGCCGACTATCTGTGTATCGAGGGCCCGTCGCCAAGCAGTTACTCCTACCCGGCCTCGCTTCTCTCACCTACGCAGGAGAAGAGTGGGTTTTCAGCGTTAATGAGGTTTTTCCTAAAAATATCTGCTAGCCTGCCCTTTCCTAAAGAATCTCGGCTAGCCTGCCCTTTCCTAAAGAATCTCTGCTAGCCTGCCCTTCCTAAAGAATCTCTGCTAGCCTGCCCTTTCCTAAAGAATCTCTGCTAGCCTGCCCTTTCCTAAAGAATCTCTGCTCGCCTGCCCTTTCCTAAAGAATCTCTGCTAGCCTGCCCCGATTCCAGATAGACGAAACTCCCGCTCCTCCTCCCTCTTCCACATCTCTGCCGGGCCCACCCCGGTGTCGATTAGTGCGTCGTCGAGTGCGACGCCTTCTGATGCCCCTCGCTGGATGGGACGCGGAGCAATGAGGGTGAGTTTTGATTTTAATTCAGTTCATTAACTCCAATTTAATCAAAAATTTTAGATATACAAAAGTAGTCAAAACCTATGCAAAATTTAGGTCGTCGTCGTGGGCGCAAAACGCTGCGGCAAGACGGCGATACTGCGGCAGGTTGCCTGTTTGGAGGATGCGACAAAATTGGTTGGTTTTTGGGAGACAATGGGGAGCGGGCAGGCTAGCAGAGATTTTTTAGGAAAGGGCAGGCTAGCAGTGATTCTTTAGGAAAGGGCAGGCTAGCAGAGATTCTTTAGGAAAGGGCAGGCTAGCAGAGATTCTTTAGGAAAGGGCAGGCTAGCAGAGATTCTTTAGGAAAGGGCAGGCTAGCAGAGATTCTTTAGGAAAGGGCAGGCTAGCAGAGATTCTTTAGGAAGGGGCAGGCTAGCAGAGATTCTTTAGGAAAGGGCAGGCTAGCAGAGATTCTTTAGGAAAGGGCAGGCTAGCAGTGATTCTTTAGGAAAGGGCAGGCTAGCAGAGATTCTTTAGGAAAGGGCAGGCTAGCAGTGATTCTTTAGGAAAGGGCAGGCTAGCAGAGATTCTTTAGGAAAGGGCAGGCTAGCAGAGACTCTTTAGGAAAGGGCAGGCTAGCAGAGATTCTTTAGGAAAGGGCAGGCTAGCAGAGATTCTTTAGGAAGGGGTAGGATAGCAGAGATTCTTTAGGAAAGGGCAGGCTAGCAGTGATTCTTTAGGAAAGGGCAGGCTAGCATATATTCTTTAAGAAAGGGCAGGCTAGCAGGGATGCTTTGGGAAAGGGCCGGCTTGCAGGGATTCTTTATTCCCATACTTTCCAGCCCTACGCTCCGACACTTGATGACACGTACCAAGTCCTTCTCGAAGAAGCCGACAGACCCAGAGAAATCCTGGTATTCCACGATACCGCCGGAATCCCGGAATACGGCCCCATCGAGCTACGACGACCCTATGTACAGGTAAGCGCTAAAGAAACTGGAAAGGCAAATCTATAGCCCTAGACTCCTGGCAAAGGGCCAACCTATCATTTTAGCCGTTTAATGCCCTTTGAAGTACCTTTTCCAGGTAGCTGACGCATTCGTGCTCGTCTACTCCGTCGTCGACCACGAGTCCTTCAACCGGATGGACTTGCTGAAGAAGTTTATCGAGAAGCAGTTCGGTAAAGAGAAGAAGGAGGTGCCGATCGTCGTTCTGGGCACGATGTGCGACCAGCCGGGCCGGAAGGTCGATTCTGAGTTCGCGCACGCTTGGGCGCAACGGGAACGAGGTGAGTAGCTACTGGCTCTCTCCCCTCTCTCCTCTCTCTCTCTCTCTCTCTCTCTCTCTCTCTCTCTCTCTCTCCCCTCTAACGCCAAATTTTCAGTACGTCTCTACGAAGTGACTGCCACGGACCGGAGTACGCTGGTGGACTTTGTACAGTACCTCGGGCAACGCCATTTCCACCCACAAAGTGAGTCTGTCTCTCTCTCTCTCTCTCTCTCTCTCTCTCTCTCTGCCCTCTCTCTGTCTGTCTCTCTATCACCACCCGCTTTTTCAGAAGACAGCCTCAAATTCTCGCTCTCCAAGAAGCTCAAGTCGGAGAAGTCGAACCCGGCGATACTCATGGATTTCTAGCCTTTAAAGGTCCTTTAACGTTTTATTTTGTTTTCCTGGGCTGAACTTAAGCCAAGCCTCAGGCTAAGCCTAAGCCTAAGCCTAAGCCTAAGCCTAAGCCCAAGTCCCAAGCCTAACCAAAATACCATTAGTGCCTTGATCTGCCCCCGGCCATAATTTATTTCCACGTTGTGATCGATACTGGCGGCTGCCCCCCCCAAGCAGGTACACAGCAATAATTCAGCTACACACAAATTAAGTAAATTTGCGTCAATAAAAAGGTTAAATTTTTATATTTAAGGTTTTTTACCATTATTTATCATATTTTAACTTTTCTTAGCATACTGTGATATTTATAACTGCAAAATCGTATCCTATCGCTTTTTACTGCTTTGTGATTCTGTTAATTTGCAGGAAATCTTATGGAAAGCTGCTGGATAAAGAAGTTTAAGTGATTTTTTAAGTCGTGTCTGGATTTTTATAGGCTTAAAAGCACTGTAAACTACAATTAAACTTATTTAAAATTATATTTAAGACCATGGCATAGCTGAAAAGGCTTATTTTGCCATTTTAAAAGCTAGAAATGTCATTTCCGGAAATTTTCCTGACCCGAAATGCTTATTTGTAGTTTTATAGCTTTTTTAAGGATTTCCGAGCTGTTTCCATAACTTTTTTTGCATATTTATACAGCAATTTGCACTATAAAAACCATAAATTACAAATTACGACCAACGCAGTCGGGAAAAGCCACGAAAAACCCGGCCCGACCGCCCCCACCAGCAAGTCAAACGGGTCGCCCAGGTTGCTGTTGATGGAGAAGACGTGGTGGGGCTGGAATTGGTCCATTGGCGACGGCATGTATTCGCTTCGTCGATTGTACTGCAACGGAATCGTCTTCTTGTTTAAAGGGCCGTTGAAGGCAAATCGGTTCTTGACTGTTACCGAGGGCGGGGGGTGATTTTTAGCGGGGGAACAAATTTTTCCCAGTTTTGATAGCATTTTACATAGTTTTTAAATCTAAAAACAAAAAAACGTAAAAATTTTTGAAAATTATTGATTTTTGGCTCAAAAATGTATGAAAAAAATGACCAAAAAAGCCAAAATTTTTGAATTTTTAAAACATTGAAAAATATTTTTATAACTTTCTAGTAATGAAAAACTGTTAAAAACATGATAAAAATTCATTATATATCATCAACAGGTGGAAAAACAGAAAGTGATTCCCTTCCCCCCCCCCGCTAACAGCCCAGAACCTATTTTTGTTGAAAACCCTGTTTTTTTGGCATTTTTAATTTAAAAAAGTATTTTTTTACGTTTCTGAATGGTAAAAAAATCAGTTCTCTACTTATATTAGAGAAATTAGAACAAAAAAAATCGTAGCGATTCGTTAGCGATTCGGCAAACCTGAAACGGCAGCGGCCCGACGAACGGCTTCAGCGGCTGTATCTTCGGGATCACCGGAAGTTGCTCCATCTCGGCCTGCATGAACTTTTGCGGGTTGAAGGGAGGCTGCGCTTTTGCCGGGCATATGTAGCTGTGGCCCAGGAATTGCACCATCGAGCAGTGCGACGCGTGCACCAGGTTTCGGCAGTAGGTTGAGCCTGAATTTGGTGGTCACTGTGGTTGTTTATCGCCCAAAACCCCTTAAAGAATTTTTTAAGTGATTTAAGATACGAAATTCGAACTTTAGCCATAATCCCGACAGCCAAAATCCCGACAAACCAAATTAGGACAGCCAAAATATGATATTTCCGGACGCTTCACACAAAAATCGTTTTAAAATATGGGGTTTCTGGCTGTAGGCATTTTGGCTGTCGGCATTTTCGCTGTCGGGATTTTGAATGTCGGGATTTTGTCGTTTTCCCTAGAAAATTCGACCCGTCCATACCTGGCAAGCTCTTCAAGCAATTGCAAAAAGTGCTCGTCGCACTCCATCTGCGGCAGGATGCAGGTGGCATAGCACGAGTCGTGAACGGCGCAGCAGGAATTGACTTTAAAACTCATTACACATCAGGTTTAGATACCGAAAATTAATAAAATACAAAAAGGCGCTTTTAAAAAATATTTAAAAATCTCGGAAATTTCGAAAGTTTGGCTGAGAAACTATGTTTTTGTGTTTTTAGACGAAAAATTGTAAAGTTTTTAGCGTTAGGAAGAGTTACAAACTAATTAGAAACACTTCTCCTAGCTATATTTGCAATTTTTGTAAGACTACTGTAAGGCAAAAAGGGAAAACGATCTAGAAAACTTCATAAACGTTTTTAAAAATTTAAAAATTAGTCGAAAATCGGCCTTTTTCGCCGAAGAGTCGATAACTCTTCTAGATTTTTATACAAATTTGTAACGTACACACATTGTAAAACACTATGCGCTTCAAACTCACTCGAGTCCTGGTCGCACGACAACGTCATAAAGTACGATCCCCACGCCGAGGCCGAGTTCGCCCCACAAAAATAGGGGCCCTTCTCGGCGTCCCGCGTTGGCAATTCATCCCTGGCTGCAGATAGTCGGAACGAACACAAGATTAGGGATATCCAGGTGAAGCTGCTTTTTCTCGGCTTCAAGCTGTAGCCTTGGCCAAGCCGCATAGGTAATTAGAGCCTAGCACCGCTCCGCTTTTAATGAATAACGTTTCGAAATCACGACAATACAGTCGGGCGGCAAAAGTAAAAGTAGGAAAGCTCGGGAGTGACAACAGGGATGGATGGCGCGCGCGGGGAAAGCCAATGGGCTCGCGCGGGATCACGTTGAACCGGTTCAGAACTTGCCACGAATGGGCGCTGAAGCTTTGAGGCTCGCGCTCCCTCGAAAAAAAAAACCCGCGTCGAGACCGGGTCAATAAAATAACGACAGGTGTGTAAATATCGGTGCAGCGCGCTAAACTTTATACTAATTGCGCCCACGGGAAAAGCCGGTGCCGGAAATAGGCTCGATCCCAAAATGGCACGCACGTCAAACTCCAGCGTCTTGCGAGAAAGTCCTAAAATCATTATTACGTTGAAGCGTATATAGGTTCTTTATTGCAAATACGGAAAAGATAGCACATTCACAAGCGATTATTTACAAGGCACCAATCACAGAGGGTTGTAGGCAAATACATTGTCGATGTCCATCCCATTATACAGTTGGCGGCTGCTGGCTTTATGCTTCCAACGCGACGCGCTCCTTCTTGCGGCCCTCGGCTTCTGGAAAGGAGTATAAAGTGTTTCTGTTTTTTCTCAATTTAGGAGGTGAATATTGATGCCTATACATAAAATATGAATATTTTCATAATGTTTAGTAGTTTAAATTGGCTACAAAATAAGTTTTTTTAGCAGTATAAAAGTTAAACTCAAACCACTTTTAAAGTAACCAAAGATCAAGTACAACTTTTTTAAATCTTGAAATTTCTATGCATTTTCGCACATTTTGGACGAGCCTTTTGAAAAAACCTTTGTTGTTTTGGAAAAAATTGTACAAAAATGTACTAAGCTGTAAGAAAAAAGTATAAACCTCGTTCTCGCTGTACTTCCGGCATCGGATTCGTGGGCACGTCGGGGAGCTGCATTTTGCCCTCGTGATCCAGCAATGCCGCAAGCTCGGCCTCGACGTCGACCAAATCCGTAACATCCAGCTTTCCGGAGAGCATATTGGAAATTTCCTGAAAAACAAGATAGTGCAAAACATTTTAAAACGCTTTCTTTCAAAAGTGGCAAGCTATTTGCCAAAAGCCAGAGTCAAGAAACCCACTTCCTGATATTCGGCTGCCTCCTTCGTCTCGTCCATGATCCGCTCAATATCATCCATGTCGAACAGCTAGAATAAATATAAGCGAAAAAAGCTTGTAATATACCTTATTCATATTCTTCAGCGCCTCATTGCCGTCCGACAAACAGTTGACCACTTGCTGTTGAATTTGCGCGAATTCCAGGTCGTTCACCTGAAAAAGAATGTATTTTTCAAAAGCCGCCAAACCATCGTTTCAATATTCGAGAGTTGTGCAAGAAGATTCTCAAATGTCTTCTCTTGATAGCGCTTCTTCTTCAAGATTAGTAGAGCGCGGCTGAAAAGGATGATACAAACTTAGAAAGCCAGAAACTTACTCTTTTCGACCGTCTTGTATTAACTTCCTCGCCAGCTCCTTCTCCTTATCCATACATTTTTGCTTGCCCTTCATGTACTGCTTGATACGATCGCGCTGTGTTTTCAATCTCTAAAATGTCAATAAAGCGTCTCATCCAAAAAACTCACGATAATAGCTTGGTCTTGTTCTGTGATTTCACAATTCTTGATCGGCGTCGGGGAGCGGGACTTTTTTGAGAAAAGGCCTCCCATTTTGAGGCGCCTGAAAAAAAATATAAGCACAAGATCCGAAGAAATCAAAGAAAGCAAACGGAAAAAAAGAAGAAGAAAGAAATGGAGCAGAAATCAATTCTGACAAAGCGTTACGCGCGGCAACGGGTCGCTCCAAATTACGCAATCTGTATTTTGTACACTGCGGAACGCAAAAAAATCCGGAAATCGTCGAATTTCGCTAAACTTTCCCAAAAATTTAGTTTGATGCTGCGATTGATTTTTGGGAGTTCAGATAACAAAATTGCGGCTTATCAGAAGCTTATTTGTGGGGTTGGAGAAGGCGGGGTGGTGTCACAAGCCTCGCCCGTCGTGTACGAATCATTCCATCCCGTTCGCACCCCCTTTCACCACCAAATAAGCTCCTAACCGGGGCGTTTGAATCGCTCGCTGTTGAACGTTCGAAATCGTCGTTTCTCCCTGAAAAATTTTACGCTAAAAGAATCCCCAAAATGTTTTCAGTGCTAACCCCGCTTTTGATGGCTTTTTTCGCTAAAAATCCGGAAATAGCCACTCAAAATACAGCGATTTTTTAAAGTTCCTTTTTATAGTTGGCTGTTCTGCCCAAAAAAAACCGTCATCTCTTCTTTAAAACGAAATTTCAGGTCAGTTAAACCATGGCGGCCCGCGAATGGTTGCAGAGCGGCACGAAGGTCGTCCTGCTCGGCGTCGGCTCCTTCAACCCGCCCACGATCATGCATCTGCGCATGTTCGAGCTGGCCAGAAACCATCTGGAGAAGGTTTTCGGGTAAATTTTGGTCCCTAGTCTCCAAAAAATTTTTCAGGTGCACTGTCGTGGAGGGTATCATCAGTCCGGTGGCCGACAACTACGCCAAGAAGAACCTGGCCAGCGCGATCCATCGGTATTCCGGGCGATATTGATGTTTTTACACGGATTTTAGGGTTGAAATGGCTCGCCTTGCCGCGTCTACGTCTGACTGGATTCACGCAGATTCGTGAGTAGTAAAATCCTTGGTACCCTTCTTTTCTAGGTGGGAAAGTTCGCAAAAGACGTGGACGCGTACGCTACAAGTGCTCAAGTATCATCAGGATGTTGCCAGGTAAATTCGCTAGGATTTTGGATACCTTTTTTTTAGAGAGCGGCATGGCGCGGCAACGCGCTTGATGCTGGTCAGCGGCGGCGACCTGGTCGACTCCTTTCCAAAGATCCTAGAGAATGGTATCGAATTGTTTAGAATTTTTAGACCAACCTTCCTAGGTGAAAATTTGTGGCACCCGAACGACATCTCTGCTATCATCAACGACTACGGCCTCATCATCGTCACCCGGGGCATTTCGAACCCGCGCGAGACGTTGGGCAACCTGGCGTTCTTGAAGGATACGGCCGAACGGGTATTTTTGATCGCTTTTTTCGAGATTTAAACTGAAAATCAGATTTCCAAACGCTTTTTCAGGCCCAAATCATCAGCGACGAAGTGTGCCCTTGCGACGTCTCGTCTACACGTGTCCGGTCGGCCATCCAAGACGGACGCTCGATCAAGTACGCCGTGCTCGACCCGATCATCGCCTACATTCAACAACACGGCCTTTATCGATGATGCCATGTATTTTTCAGTATTTCCCATTCGTTGTTGTTTTTACAGGGTTTTTGTAGTGTTGATTAGAATAGCGGGGTAGATATCATCTGCAATCACTAGAATTTTTGCTTTGAGCTCGATATTTTACAGGCTAGCCCGAACATTGAGGAATTATTACGAAAATTACCAAATTCCTATTGTGACAACGAGATTTCGTGAACGTTTTATAGAACTAAAGTTCTCGATCGCCATTTGCTCTCAGCCTGGTTTTTTTTAATTTCAAGAATACAACATTGAGAGTTTATTACGAAACTTACCAAATTTCTAATATATGACGACTAGATTCCGAGAATATTTTTATAGAACTAACGCACTTGATGGTCATTTGACCTTAATCTGTCTTTTTTTTAGCTTTCAAGGATACATCCCTAGTGCATGCAATTTTTAGTTTGACATTTGCCAAATCATTTGCTCCGGTCTTTTCCTCGGGTGGTCCCAGACACTGCTGTACCCTTGCTCATTCCTGCGTTTTATGATTTCAAACTTTTTCGGTGTTTGTTGGCTTTTCAGTGTTGATGGTCTATATGATAAACTTGTTCACAAAAATATTGGTCGATTTATTGTCGCGTTGTTCGCGGAAACGTCATATTTCTGTCATTCTGAAACGTTTGCCCCCGTTCCTTCGAAGGCGTTTAGCAAAAAGTAGGCTGCTGTTAACTTCGGCGTCCATAAGTGAACGAATCGACCGGGGATGGGCTGTTTGTCTTTGTCTGCCATCCTCATACTCCCCAAGGGCCCATGTGCCCCACAGAGAGGAGGACGAGGAGGCAATGGGACGGCCTGGAATTCGCGCCGGTCCCCAACGACCCTCTTTCTTTACGGCTCTTTGTCTCTTCCGGTCTCTGGTCGGGATCGCGTTTTCACGCTGATACCCTGATGAGAGGGGCTGTGAATTGGTCCTAAAATGGCGTGCCCTTCAAAATTCACAGAAAGTTATTGGCTTTCAATTCATCTTACGTCACTCCCTAACTCCGCTTTAACGCTATTAACAACTATTAACATTTCAGGTTTTATGGGCAGAGAGAGCGCGATCGTCGGCGAGAGACTGGCCCACGGATTTCACACAGGTAAGCGAAATTCGATGCAAGTTTGACCATCGCATCGAGAAAATTTAGCGGAAAATTACAGATTTCAATGACGAGCTCGATCAGCACCCCGGGACTTCTTGCGACTCGGCGGCAGTGGTTGTAGAAATTTCAGGTGAGCCAAGTGAAATTGTTATTTTGTGAATTTTTCGCAGCTTTCTTGGAATTGCGGAAAAAGCGCATGGGTTTCTATTTGTTTTTCTGATCAAGCCGTGTTCCCTTGCCTGAAAAAATCAGGTGATGGGAGGCGGTAGTCATTCAATTGATTTATTTGCAACAGTTATGAGCTCATGCACAATTCCAAATACTAGCCTATTTTCGAATATGAGTAATTTGGACCCCTGACACCGATTTCCCGTTCGCTTATCACGCCCGCACAAGTTTGAGGGCCCGAAAGCGCCTCCTTCGATTTTAATGCGGCTCTCCATACTTCCGGCAGCCAATCCGTAAGCCGTTCTCTTTTTTGCCCCGGAATAAGTTGGAACCCGAGAGCCCGGTGGGACCCGAGCCGGTCCATGAATTGCTGATGAAGCGGCAATAATGTAGGGTTGCAGCTCGGGCAATGTTGACTTGAATTTTTGGTGTTTACCCGGATTATTGGCTAGGTCAATATTTTTATTCTGATTCTAGAGTGTTGGACGGATCGGCTGAACTTCTGGTCCTGGGAAAATTTGGGCGCCTTGTTGCGATGGACATTGTTGCTACCCTTTTTTATTTATCTAACTCCCTGACTGGCTAGGACCTTTAATTTTATTTTTCTAACTAAATGCCGGGTTGGCTGAGCGTCTTTTGCCTACGAAATTTTAGGCCCTGCCGGTGCTGCCACCATTGGTCGCACTTGCAAATCTGGCTCGTCACCGGTGGCACCCCGGAATCGAATCTACAGCCCCCCATTCTTGGGCAACGTTCCGGGGGAGGAAGCGGGGGCTCGGGGCACTTGAGAGTTCAGTAATCCGATCGGGATCCGGGATGGGACCCCTTTGCCTTCTGTGCGCCGCCTCGAGAGCCCCACGGGCACTCAGCATTTCTTTAAATCCGACTGTCACTTTTGTGCGAGCAGTTGTGTTGATTTTAGGGCCATTTAGCGCTACATTTAATGGTAATCAACTCCGCTTTTAGTTTTAGGACGCCCCGAACACCCCACTGATTTTTGTAGATATCCCACGCGCAACCCGAGGTTCGGTATCCCTCTCACATTCGTCACTCCGGGCCGGCCACTCTAAAATGTTTACTTTGCTCCCTGTTTTTTTGCCCGACAAGCCAACGGCCGCCAAAGCTAAGGTGAATTTAGGGTGAGGGGGGCATAGACAGTGTTCAAGGGCCTCCGCATCGAATTTTTTGCGCGCCCGGCCGATCAACAGCCCAGGTTGGGTTTTTCTAGGTAATTTGAGCCCATTTTTCGCGCCTTACTTCTTGGTTGAGGCCTAAATAGCGCAGGATTGTTGTCAATTCCTATCCGCTTCCTTTTGGTTCTGTTGCATTATAGGCAGGGGGACCTTTTTCGAAGGATTTGCTAATATAAATCGGGAATTTTGGCTAGTCCTAAACGTAAAAACCTAAGAAATACAAAAAAAATATCGATTCCTCGACCAAAATTTCGACTAACCTTTTTTGTATTGTGATTGTTTCTCAACTTAAATTTCAAACTTTTTTTTGCTGTCCCAAACCTAAAAACTTTACAAATTTTTAAAACACAAAAATACTGATTTTGCGACAAAATTTTTTATCGATTTTTGATTGTTTCGCCGCTTAAAGTCTAGTTAAATTTTTCTAAAGACACTATGAAGGCACTTATTATTACATTACTAGACTAAGAGACTTCTTGACCCCCCCGCCCCGACAATGGAAAAGAACCTTTTTTAGGGTTTCTTCAGGTCCAACCCCGTCCCCTAGAGCCTAGCCGGCCCTTGCGACTTTCCGCCCCTCCCCCCGTTCTGCATTTCAATTCTTCACCTTTTTTTCTGTTTGAGTTCTCTTTTCGAACCGTTCTCTGCCTCCGGTTTTGCAACGGGAGGAAGCCCCGCTGTCATGTGTCATCTGCCGTTCATCTCCCATTACCCCCCGTGGGGTCGGCGGCCGGCAAAGGCGAGGCGGCCAGCCGTTTTTTACATCCTCCTTTTCCACCTCGATCTTACACACACAACACGATCGCGACACATTTGAGTCGTCGTGCTGCTGGCTGCTGGGGGGCTAGCAACTTCCTGATTGACGAGTCGCACTAGTCGTGTAGCTCGGTGCGTTCGAGAATCAATTTTCCATTTTTAGGCCTAGTTTTCTCTAGAATTGAAATGGTTAAATCCCCTACAATTGATGTTTTGCCGGGCGCCGGAGGGGGAACCAAATTTGGTAAAGCATTCCCGGACGCCAACATTGAATGTGTTAGCCTTTGCGGGGGAGGAAGTTCTCTCTCTCTCTCTCTCTCTCTCTCCCTCTCTCTCTCTCTGCTTCGCGATAAAGCGAGGGGAAGAAGCGCTTCTCAAAGCTCAGCCCAATCCGCCAGACGTTCCCAAATTTTCTTTACTTTTTCTGAAACGAAAAACTTGCGCTGGGTTTTGATTTTCGACTCCGAAATTAATTCTGAGCTTGTTTTCGTGCTTGTGTATGAAGTTGGATAGTTTAGTGACGCCTAGAGCAATGTCCCAATTTTTTTCTAAACCCCGTTGCCCCACTCAATCCGGTCTGCCCGCCTTTTTTTTCTGATTCGTCACCGCCGTGCTCTCGATCAACAATCCCGCTGGACCGCAGCCCCGGGGGCAATCCCCGGTCAGTCGATTGGCTCTCGGGTGGTCACTTCAGGGCTATCGTTTTTGCTTATCGCTTCCGAGCCGGATTTTTTATCAATGTCGAATTTTTTTGGTTTGTGCGGGGTTGAAAGAGTAAATGAGAAATCTTTGACTATTTTAATTAGAAAACCGAATCCATAAAAAGTAAGTCCCCGATAATGCGAAAGCGACCGTAATTTTCGAAATTTTCGAAGCTTGTTTTCTTTTCGTAAAACGTTTCGAATATTTAAAAAAACCCATTTTCAATTGTTATTTTCGTTGTTGCTCTAACTTTTTGATATTGCTCTGTCGAATAGTGTCGAAAAAACTAGCGAAAATGTCGGAAATTCTGGGATCTTCAGGCTGGGGGGCGAGGTGAAGTAAAGTCTAACCTTCTAGAAAAACGCTTTTTCTCCACGACCTGTTCGACTACACTGTTCGTACACTTGGGCCCGCAGCGCGCAGCCCAACAGGGACGACAAGCTGGTCGAAATTGGCGAGAGCATCAGTTCAAGTGGGGGGTGCCCCCCACTTCGTGCGCATGGCTACCTGAGGGCGGTTGTGCGTCGAGAGGCTTCTCCCCTCTCCCCGGACCATAAAAAGGCGAGAAACGCTGTGAGGACATGTAGGCACACACAGACGGACCCGGCGCTGCGCGGATATGTGTGGATAGCATCTGCGCCAACCCCGGGGCGGCTGCAAATATTCCCGGTATTCCCGGCTGATCGTCAGCGCGCCATGCTTTGCCGATTCGGCCGGCAGTAAATTGGCATTTCTCTTTACGATTTCTGGTTCTGCAGTTTTTCCGGGGGAAGGGCGGAACGTTTCACCAAAATTATAGCGTAGTTCAAGCGCAAAATGTTACGTAACATTTCAAGTCCCCATCTGGAAATGCCAGCAAAAACTGACGTTTTTCTCTTTTATGTTTATCCGGGCAATACGAAACAAGTCCCTGACAAACCTTGAGAATTCAAAAAAAAACCTCGCGAAAAATTTTAGAAATTTTCAAAGAATTTGAAATCTGATCGAAAAATCTATTTTTAATGTTTTCCATCGTTTGTTTTAAGGTTTTACGTTTAAAAAGATTAAAGATAATGATAAAGTGGTTTAATTTTTCAGACGAACCTTTATGATATCGCAACGTCATCGTATTGTGCCGAGCTTTTCCAAGATTTTTATCGTCTAAACTCATTTCTTCCTCATATCTGATTCGATCCCCCCTTCAAACGCTACCCCAAAATTCTTGAAAGCACGTTCAGGAGGGGCCGTATACTTGTCCAACGTATACACCCTATGGACGTAGGACGGGCAGGCCTCCCGTGGGGGGGCGCCCCCCCTTCCGGGGTGGCCCCCGGCCCCCGCCAGGTTGCCCCGGGTAAGGGTTCGCCCGGCGGCAAAGTCTTTGCTTTCCCGCCCGAACGCCTTAACGCGCCGCGTAATCCAATCTCCGACAACCATGTCACACAGCACGTTTTTGCACGCCAGGAACCAGTTCTGGCCGTTGACCACCGCCCTCTTGACAACACCCAACCCGATTTTCAGAATTATTTTTCGAACCCGGGCGGCCTTTTTTAGGCAAACATTCGCGCCCAACTTGGCCGGCCGCGCTTTAGATAAGCGCCCCAGCAGCACGTTTCCTTTTTGCGCGCGTCATTTTTATGAGCATCTCCTTTTGGGCGGCCGGGTCAGCAACAGGGCAAGGGCCAGCCAGCTGACTAGATAATTCATTACTCCTCGTTGCGGGCCCCTGGGGGGCTACGAATTGGCTAGTGTTGGGGGTCAGCGATCAGATTGGCTGTCTTTCGATCCGGGCCGACTCACCGCCGGTCGTCCATCAATCCAGGCGGCGGGTCAGCTTGAGCACTCGAGACCTTGGACATTTCCGGGCCGCTTGGTCGTGCTCGTTACAGCTGCGGCTTTCCCACGCTCCGTGAATCCGGATAGCTATCTTCAGGTAGCTCGAATTTTTGAGACGGACTCAAAGCCGTTGAAATGAGCTTAAAACTCTATTTGATGCGCTGACTATTTTTTTTCTATAGATAAATCGAAAATTCATTTCCGGAAAAGTACAATTTAGCCCCTTCTCTGCTTTCTATTTCTCATCTCCAATTTCTATTCCTCAGCTGTTGGAGCCGGAATTTTTTCGGCGAGCCGGACCTCTCTACGTCCCTAGTTGTTGCTCAAAATTTGAGCCTCAAATCAATGCCCCTGCCGCCTCGATACAGCGGCACCGCTCCTTTTGCGAACTCTAAAATAAAAGAGCAACCGCGGACACCCCCCCTCGAATTGCCGCTTATTTTGGCCGCTAACCCATGTGGGCAGAAATGCGATAACAAAAACACTGGAAAAGATAAACACGATCAGACGGTTGGGATTGGAACCCCAAGGAACCCAGATCGTAGCGCGTTGTAACCTTTTCTTTGCAATTTTTTTCGGTTTTTTCAATGTGATTCATTGACGTGAAATTTGCCGCCTTTAGTGATGACGCATTGTCGTGCTGCGCTTGGCTGGCCAACATTTCCCACCTCGATTCCAATTCCATTCCAGGCCACACGCGAATTTTGGGCTGCGTATGACAGCGCATTTTTTCGTCCCTGTTTTGCAATATACTTTTTGGTTCTGTCGCATTATCGGGGGGGCAGTTTTTTTGTGCAAGTCTACAAATGCCTACTAACTTCACAGGAAGTATTTTATTACTGGTTTGAGTAGAATGTAGCTATATTAAAGCTAAAAAAACCGTCTAAAATTTTTTTGAACAGTCTGGATTTGGTCAAACATCTGCCATTTTTGTTTGAAATATCCATATTTTTCGCATTTTGTAATGAAATTAGGATTGTAAAAAACTGTGAGAAACACTGCCCCTATTTATAAGTGATAAATTAGATCCTAAGAAAAAGCCCCTCCCCCCCGATAATGCGAAAGAACCCAATTTACTTTTTAGACGTGCAATGCCATTAGTTCCCGCGTTGACCAATCACACCCCGCAATTGCTCCCGATCTATTTTTTTCGGCCCCTGGGGGTTGCACACGGCACTAGTCGGCCTATTTTTCCCGCCTGCCGGCTGCAGCTGTTGATCTTTTGTTGTTCGCATCGTTCCGCCCCGGCTGGTGTAGAGGTATGCGTTATGGCCCCGCGGCCGGCGACTTATGCAAAATACCGCCCCCAGCGCCCCGCGTTGCGCATCTGATTGAGTGGTCGATCGAGGTTTGGACTTATCGCCTCGGTGCAGTCATTGCGCTTGTTGCCGCCGAAGGGAACGCTTTTGTCATTTCGGTTGCTCTTTCTTTTTTTCGAGTTTGGCTTCGCAGAACTCTTCCATAAGTTTTTTTTTGCGCGAGGCTTAACGTAGTCTAAGATTTGGTTACGCTTTTTTACCTCTTTGATTTCGACGTTTTCATCGTGTCTGTGTATTTTTTGATAGGCTAATCAAGTTTTTTTTACAGACGAGGACGCGTGCGATGAACCAGGGCCTGCCGACGAATCGACAATAATGAGCGTCTTCACAGAACCCACCGCTGCTCACAAGTATGTTTTGCTCTAGCTTTTACGTAGATTAACTGAAATTGGTGTAGTTCTTATACGGAGTGGTGTTTTGATGCGACATAGCTGATTCGATAGATTTCGGAACAAATACCATTTTCCAAAAAAATGCTGTGTTCCAAAAAATCTCCATTTTTTCCAGTAAATCCAAAATCTAGAAATTTCCAGAGCGATTTTCCAAAAAAATTCCTTGTTTCGATTTCGACGTTTTCATATCCTACATAGTTTTTTTTCCAGGGGCAACGACCGGGGTCGATTCCCCCTCTACCTACGAACGTCCAAGTTTTGGCTGCGACTCCTTCGCCCCTGGAAATGGCGCAACCTGAAGAAAGACCGCGACAAGAACGGCATCGTGCGGTAGGCCAGAGGATACCTTTCTAAACTTTGTTCTAGAAGCGGAAGCGCCGACCTCGTGCGCACCACCACCAAGTGCCCGCCATCACCTTCGTTGCCAGAGCTGAAGCGCCACCAGAGCTACGACGAAGAGGCGATGTGCACGAAGAACGGGCGGCTCAGCGCCGATGTTTCTGAGCTGAGCGGTGCGTTTTGATTTGTTTTAAAGGCCTTTTCAAGCTCCTCTTCCTCCCTATCAGAAATAGTCTTCTAGAACGATGGCTCGTTTTTCCCATTCTATTTCAATTCTGTACTCTCTTGAAGAGCTACGTGTTAGGGCGCCGAACGGGGTTCGCGAGTTTTCCCAGGGTTGAGAGCGAAATTGTTGTGCTGTTCGCAGGGGCAGCCATCAGTTTGAGAGCCGGGTGTCGCTGTAAAAGCCGAGACCGTTCCGAATATTCGCCACTTGACGCCTTGGCTTTTCAAATGTTTTTTTTTAGCTGCGGAACTTGGGATAGTTTAGTTTTTTTTGACGTTTTTTTTTGCACGCCAGATAAGGTGAGAAAACAGGGCAATAAATTTCATGATTTGGTCAATATTTTCGAAGCGCTTGGAGAGGGAACGGCTTTTGAAGGTATGCTGCATAGAATTCTTATTTTTTTTTATTCGATCACGCTTTCGTCGCTTCTAAAATCTGTATTCTGCTTATTTTAAGCTTGATCTATTCGCCGGCATGAATTGCCCTTTTCATGACTCACGCGCGTTGCTTCAACCTTTCGAGCAGCCAAAACCCATCTCGCGCCACTCGGATATCCATCGACCTCACATTTGGGCCAGAGCCCCGGCGGATCGGTGGCCACAAGGGGCCCTCCTCAGTTCCCGATCCCCAAATATTTGCCGTTTCACTCTTCCCGGTGTCCGGGCCTTCCAGCCGGCGCGATCGCCTCCTGGCCACGGCCATCGTTCGCACCAACCTGGCCCCCGGATTCTTTTGTTGTTCGGGCCCGGCATGAATTGAACAAAATTCAACATTTTTGCGTTTAGGATCTTGTTCGCACCTTCTTTTGTCGCTCAATGATCGCTGTCTGGCCCAGATTAATTAAATTCAACCACGTGGCCCTCAACCCTTTGAAACATTGCCCCGCCTTGACTTCATGATTAGCGGAAGCCCGGGGCTGAGACGGAAAATCTGCCGGCCCAGAACCCCCCGTCTGTCTTTTCTAGCTGACCTCAGAAATTTACTGAAATTCGGCGTGATTTTCTATTTAGAATTATGTCGATTTCGAGATTCGAGGCTTTGACTAAATTTACGATTTTTTTCATCCTTTAGCTTCACTTTGGGACCTGGGCTCAGAAGTTGGTTGAATTAAGTACTTTTCTAGTCTTTAGAAGTATCTCTGGCCCTTGACTACATTTGCGATTTTCAAAATATTTTTTCTCCCCTCCTTTAGCTCTTCTTCTCTAATTTTGTTCCTGGCACCAGAAATTTTCGAAAAGGGATCTGATCTTTTTCAGAAGCTGTTTAGAACGTTTCTCGGATTTAGAATTGTCTAGGCGCTGACTAGAATTTTCTCCCCTCCTCTAGCTCCTCCTTTACTATTCCTGAAATTTAAAAATTTTCGAATGGTAATAATTCCTTTTTTCAGCCGCCCCGACCAAGTCGCACGACCACCTCAACGGCACCTTCGATCAAGGGTCAGCTTCTTTTGAGAGCTATATTTTTGGGCGGTGAACGTTGCAACGTTTTCACATGGCCCGCGAAAAATACACACCCGAAACTTCCCGATTACAGCACCGAGACGTCGCCGAGCGTGTCCGTGATCCGCGTCGAGGAGAACTTGCAGCTGAGCGCCCGTCAAGTCATCATCGTCCGTGACGGCCACAACCGTTCGTTCTCCCCGGCTCCCCGCCGCTCATGCTCGATTTTTAGCCGCCAAACGCAGCCCGAGAAGCGAACCTGCCGACGCCGCCGTTGTCACCGACAGCAAGAAGTGGCCGGAATCGAGGGACGAGCAGCAGCCGGCGGCGAATCGTGAGTGTTTCTTTTTTGTTTGGGAGCAAAAATGGTGGAACTCATTTCCGGCACTGCCTCGCCCGTTCGCCTTGGGAATTTCTTTCTAGTAGTCGTGTGTTCGGGGCCGTCTTCGGGGGTTTTATGCCATCTTGTCCTTTTTTTGGGCATCGTGGGAGATCCACCTGCCCTTTGGCGTAATTAGGGATCGGCCGCTCGGGCAGATGAATGGCGCAGAATTTTTGGGGTGGGTCTCGCCGAGCCTGCCGACAAATTTATTGTCTTCCCCGGCTTTTCGTTTTTCTTTTGATTGTGAGCATTAGATTTGCAGAATTTAGTAGTGTAAGTAGGTTAGTAAATAAGCTTTAAAGGTGCACTAAAGCCTGGCTTTTATTTAAAAGTAAAAAACCGTTATTATTTTTAATCGGTTCGAAACTTTGGCTCCCAAAAATTCCCGGGGTTTTTTAGTGTCGGCATTGGATTTTCAAAAATTTGTAAGTAGGTTAGTCAACGTAAGCTTTAAAGGGCAAGGAAACCCGGCTTTTTTCTAAAATAAAAAAAATAGTCTTTTGTTTCCCCGTGCGAAACTGTCACTCCCAAATTCTTCTCAGCTTTTTTATTTTGAAAAATCAAACGAGGAAAGTTTTGACGAGGAATTCTTTTTGGTCCCAAATAGCTTTGAAAACTGGGCTTCCCCCCGTTAAGTCTTTAAATACCTGTAATACCCGTTAATCCTGAAAAAAAGCGGCGCCATTTTATACTCTAGCTTAGCGGCAACCCAGAGTTTCCGGTTTTGTGGCCCGCTTCAATATTTGTAAATTTGTCTGCCGGAATTTTGCCTTGCCACTCCCATTAGCAACGCCAAAAAAATTAGCCCCACCACGCTCCTCCATCCGGTGCCCCACACCAGCCGAGACGATTTGCGCGCTTCGTGAATATTCATCGGGTTCCGCTCGCGACCCCGCTCGTCGTTCACCCCCTGGGCACACGAGTATGATGTGTGAAATGAGAAAAAGGGCGCTCCCGGCCGCCCGGAGACGCGCCCTTCCCCCCTCCATATTCTCGGCCCCTCGAAATTATGGCCAACGGACCCCCGGGGGGCTATGATGCTCCCCCCCCGCCGCTGAATTTAATAGAGCCAGAACTTGGCCCGCCCTATCGCTAGCGGAATTGCAGCGTTCCAAACTTTTCGCTCGCCGCGGCTACCATTTTTTTGCAGACCAATTAACGAGCGCCTTCAACTAAACGCCTCCCCGGGATGCCCGCCCTTTCCATATTTTCTCGCCTAGAATTGAAAACCACATTTTAATTGTGGGCTTGAACGTTGAAAGGAAGATAAAGACTATGGAGCCTTGCCTTCCTTCCCTATCCCTTTAACGAGAGCTTCAGCCTTGAAAAAAGATGCGCCTCGAATTCCGCAAGCTGCTCTCGCCTATAATTGGTCATAGCACTTTAATCGGTAATGCTGCGAATGCTCCCCGGCCTCGTAAAGCTCGAGCTCATTTGAGGACCCATTTTGCGGCCGACATTGCGTTTTGAAGGCGGTATGTTGTGGCGTGTAAGGGGGCAATTTCTCACTTCTTCCCTGCGGGCTCCTACACGGCTGCCCCTGGCGGTGGCCCTGACCCGCTGTTATGGGCCCGGGGGATGAGTCGCCTCCGGGCCGGTGCGCTTTTAATCTTTGAGCTGCCGCAGGGCATCTAATTTTGAAGGGTTCGTTTTTACGTTCATTTTGCCGATTTTTCTATCGAGCTGAACAATTTCATATTTTTTACTTTTTTTGGCTAGAGAGGCGAAAAGTACTTTTTTATTAATGGCAGTTAAAATGGGCAGCCAATTTCATGGAATCGACGTGATGAAAAATCAGCGAAAGAAAATAGTCGAGCTTCCCGGCAAATAGCTTAATGTTTTCAATACGACTAATCGGTCCCAGCCGAGCCATAAATCCGGGAATATTTTCGATTTTTTCGATAGGTTCTTCAGACTTTCCTGAATTTTTCTAGGCTCCTAACTCCAAACCACAACCACTCGCCCTTCAAAAATCCACGCGTTTTGCTTGGAACCCATGCCTAGCAATAAATAGAAATCCAAAGTGCTTGTTGCGACGCGCTCGCCCCTGCAGCCACTTCAGTCGACTTGAGGCTCCTCCTCATTGCCGGGGAACCAGTTTTTTTCTCGCTGATGCCCATTGTGGTGCCCTTTTCAGGGACGGCGATTTCGAGATTTTCCCAAATTTTCGGGCCATCCCAGGTTTACAATCACCAATTTGCAGGGGCATATTTTGGCGGGCCGTGCGCGACCGTATTGTGCTATTTTGAAGGGCGACGAATTTTTGTTTACTGATTGGATTCGTGATATTTTGCGAAAGTGGATTGGGGCATTTCTTGTAGCACTTTTTCTAAAGGCTTCTTAGGCGGTTTTTTTTTGGTTGCATGAAAGTGAGCTAGTTCACTAGAAAAAATATTTATAAGGAAGTTAGCGTTTTAAAAATCTGCTAGGATACCGCGACGTCGTAAAATGTCGAAATTTCGAAATTCATGATGTGGAAATTCAGAATGCCGAAATTTCATGATGTCGAAATTACCAGGAAAACCCCCCGAATCCTACGCAAAAAATGTAGAATTTCGACATTATAGAATTTCGGCATTATGATTTTCGACATTCTGGTAGCAAATCTGGAAAACACGGTCTTGCTCAAAAATTTTTCTCTATACTAGTTGCCCTGGAAAAACTGTCCGCCAAAAACGCCCTTTTCCGCTTCCTGACCAGTTTTCCGGTGAGAATCCCAAGCTGCTGCTCCTCATCGCCGAGTTGAGCAATCCGATTCGCCCTCATCCCCCCTGGCCGTCTATTCAGCCCATTTTGGCCGACGGGGGCATATCGGCCCTTTGGCCCGGAAATTCCCCACGGGATGCGCCTCATCCATCCACTCAGCACACCGGCCGGACACACGGGCCGCTCGAGCTGAAGCCCTCACCCTCGTTGAACACCTCTTTTCCGGGAAATAATTCTCGTCTGGCCCGGGCTGCAATTTTTTATCGCGATAAGGCTCACACCGTTAAAGGGGCCGGCAAAGGCTGACGAGGGATTTTCTTGGCTTTGTCTTCCTTATGGATCCTGTCGCGACACGCAACGCTCACGCTCGTGTTTTTATTGCGTAATGGGTTAGGAATCGCCGCCGAATCGCTGACACGGCCGAACTGCTTGCGCGTGTCGGGTGACGCCAAATCGGCACTGGGCTGTTAGTGGGGGTGGAAATTAGTTTTTCCGAGTAATTCTTTACGGCCCGATAACAGGATAAACAACCAGTTTGCCCTTGCTATTTTGCACAGTTCTTATATCAGGGTTCGATTAGCATGGGAAAAAATTCGGTCGGCCGCCCGGAGGTGGTCAACCAGCCTGGAGGTGGTCAAAAAAAGCCTAAAAAATTTCGCGCCCGCTACGCTGTAGGAAATCATAAAAGAAGGCAACGAGTCAGGGATCCCGGGTTCGAACCCCCGCCGCAACCTTTTTTTTTGCTTTTTGGAAAATATAGAACCGAATTACGGGAGAATCCATCGGGAAGCCATCTGGAAGGTTTAAAATGAGAATGCGTCCGGGGTGTAAGTAGAAACTGACGAGTCAAGGGTCCCTGGTTCGAATCCCCGCCGCGACAAATTTTTTGCTTTTTGAAAAATATCGATCGGAATCGCTAGAGAATGAATCAGAAAGACCTCTGTAAAGTTTAAAATGCAGAATGGGGTCAAACACCGGGTGGAAATAGCTATTTTGGCAACCAGGTAGATTTTCCCATTAAAAACCCATGCTTCCCATGAGGTTATCTCGGTTGATAGACGCGGCAAGGAAAAACGCAAGATGGCAATGGATGCGGAAGAACCTAGGAGATAAGAGGAGTAAAAAAGATTTGGGACGCTAATATAAAGTTTTTGAGTAAAAAGCGTTTCTTTAAAATGGCCTCCCATGCCTTTTCCCATAACTTTTTTTTTCGAAGTGGGATTTCTCGAAAACTACTGAACCGATCCGGTTAAAAAATTTCACCCAAATAAGATCGTATGCTTAGCTATGGATGGCAGCCTTTAGTTTGGGGAAAATCGATCTCAGGAAGATTTTAGATATGACCTCCAGGTTTACTTTTTTTCAGGGGCCCGGAAAATCCAGCGTTGGGTTAACTGGGAAAAGGGTCTGGAGGTTGTCAAAATAATAAGATGTCGTTGGGAACTTTTGATATGTTATAGAGGCTCTGAATGCCGACATTTTGACGTACAATACAAATATATTTTCGATAGGGCGATTTTGTCGAAACCGAAAACCGCATTTTTGCTCAAAATTAGCAATAAAGTGCCTGAGGTTGTCAAAATAATAAGTAATCGTTTTGAATTTTTTATATGTTGTAACCATCGTTAATGCCGACATTTTGATGTACAATACAAAAATATTTTCCTTAAACGGAATTTTTGGCAATCCAAAAATCGCACTTTTCGGCCAAAATCAGTCGATAATGGGCCTGGAGGTTGTCAAAATAATAAGATACGGTTTTAAACTTTTGACATGTGATAGAGACGCTTTATGCCAACATTTTGATCTACTACACAAAAATATTGTTTATTAGATAGTTTTTTAGGGAGGAAAAAACGGTGAATTTGAGCCGAAATAGACATATAATTTGGCTCGGGGTTGGCTTAATTAACAGCGGGCGGTATTAACCTGCGGATCCCTAGGTGCAAAAGCATCGAAAATTTTTTCGCCGCTTCGCGGCCAAACTGGAGGTGGTCGGCCGACCTGGAGGTGGTCATGGGAATCCTGGCCCACATGATCGAACCCTGTCTTAGATCTCAAAATTCATGAAAAACTTATAAAAATTTTCGAGAAACTGGGATTTTTGGTAATCTACTGCTTATCTACAGTTTTCGAAAATTATCACGAATTTCGGCAGTTCTTTGACGCCCCTTTAACTGATCCTTCTCCTCCTCCTCGTTCTCTTAAAGCTTTATTTTCGCCCTTGACCCGAAGCTGCTTCAGTCTTTTTTGATGAGCGAGAATGATCACCCGACAAATTCGCGGAAAGTCGGCGTCGTCTACCTGGAGCCCCCGTACTTTGAGCTGCCGCTGCTCATCCGCGACTCGTTCTACGAGCGCGGCTGGGATTGGGTGACCAAGGTGCGCCGGATGGTCCGGCGCAAACTGCGAGGTAGTCCCGGAAATGAGAGCCATTCAAATCAAAAAGAATTAAAGAAATAGGCACAAACAAAATTTACCAAGGTTACCAAGTTGATTCTAGGCATCGAGTATCTGTTCAACGGCGAGGAGACCGAGACCGAGGACGAGGACGACTCGATGCGGGTCAAGGACCAGAAGCAGACGTCGCAGCGGGTGATGGAGGAGATTGCGGCAAAGGTAAATTTTTCGAGAATTGGATTTCGTAAAGTTAAAATGGCCAGCGTTGCGTTGATTTTCGTTTTATCCCATTCACAATTTTAATTCCAGGAGCCCGATCTGAAAGCCGTCCCGACTCGCCCGGTGCTCCGAAGACCCGGCCAGCCGTCGCGAGTCCGACTCCGCCAGCCCAACAACAATTCGCCCAAGGTTCGACGATTTTCCGTTTAAAAATTTACCCGAGTTTCCCCCCCCGCTCTTTTTTTTGATACTTGGACCCTGAAAACTACTTAACTATATTTTTTAAAACGCACCGTCCGTAATATAGAGCATAACTGGTTTCGTCACATTTGAAATTAAATTAGTTTAATTTTCTCAATCAGTTGAATTTTTATTTTTGAAATCTGAGCTTTGAAATCACAAATCATCGTTTTTTTTAGAAAACAACGAGCGGTGAGCGGAAGGCGGTCATCGGCGACGACGGGCTGGTCACGCGGCTGACCGACGACAGCGACAGCGACGGCGAGATCCAGTACAGGGACGACCCGCCGCCACCGCCGCCTCCACAACAACCACCCGTCAACCCGAACGCGGCAAGTCGCACTGAGGAGGAGGACGAGGACGATGTGCCGATAGGTTTGGGTTTTTTGGGGGAATTTTTGTAACCACTTTTTTCAGCTGGTGGCCTGGCATCAAAGGTGATGCGCAAAGACACGCTTGCCCTGCGCCTCGACCAGCAAGAGGATTTCAACGGGCAATCGGCCGACGAGCGGAGGGAGAACATGCAGAGGTAATTTATTTATAGTTTTTGGTATTTCGATTTTCCTGGATGGAAAAAAGTGGCGGCGAATTTGGTCTAGGTTTTTTGGTAAAGCGTTTTAAAGTGTAGTACTACATTTTTTGAATCTTAATATGAAAAACGCGAAAAGATTCGTTTTTGGATAGAAAACTCGTCATTTTAGATCTTTGATAAGTATTTGTGTGCTTTCATTTTTTGAAAATTGGGTGAAAGTAGACAAAACATTCAGCGTCGGTTGTTATTGAGATCTAGAATCTGAAACAATCGATCATAATTACTTTTTGGTAAAAAAAGCGCCATTTCCTATGTCAAAACAGCAAAAAATTTGATTTTTTCCTCCCCGGGAAACAGCACAGTAATCTTTTTTTGGCAGCCAACATAATTCGACTTTCTTCCCTTTAGGCTTCACATATTTTTCCATTCGTGGGAGCAAACGCGGAGGTAGTGTCGGTCGACTTGTCGCGCTTACGAGCGCCTTCTTTTCTCGGTGCGGCCAGGGGCGTTCGGATCCTCAATTAATGGAAATAGGATCCGTGCCCCGGGGCCGCACTGCGCCTGAAACCCCCGCAAAAACCCCTTTGTCTTTTTTTTGGTTCGGCCCTGCCATGGCGCTCCAACTTACTCGGAAAGCGTGCCCACACTCACCACGTTGCGCCTGGAATCCCGTATTAAAGTTGGCTGTTTCAGCGCGTCGGCCAGGTTGCTGCGCAAGCTGAGCGAGCGGCCGACGGCCACCGAGCTCCTCGACCGCAACATTCTCCGTGGGGACGAAGACCAGCGCGTGATCAGCATGGAGGAGAAGCGGAAGATGCTGCTCAGGAAGGTAGCGTCTTTGAACTTAACTTTAAATTTTCAAATAACAGAACTGCAAAAATAATGCTTAAGACTTTCGCTAACCTCTTAAATTGGACTTGTCATTTTTTTGCGTTGCGTCAGGAAACCCCTAAATTCGAAGAAAATCGACAATTGGATTTTCAACAATTTTTGGCATTGTTTTTCGTCATGAAACGCGACGTTTTGAAAATAAACTTTTTTCAATCGTATCCAAATATCGTTTTTTTTCAGCTCTCCTTCCGCCCAACCATCCAGCAGCTGAAAGACCAACAAATCATCCAGTTCAACGACTACGTCGAGGTAATACCCTGTTGTTCTCCTGCGATTTCCGCGAGATTTTCCAGGTGACAGAGGCCGAGGTGTACGACCGAAAGGCCGACAAGCCCTGGACGCGGTTGACGCCCACTGACAAGGTGCGTTTTTAGTTACTTTACAAGTTTTAGTCGAAACTTACCGCATTCCCTTCAAAACCACCTTTCAGGCGCTCATCCGCAAGGAGCTCAACGATTTCAAGGCCACCGAGATGGACGTGCACGAGGATAGCAGAATGTTTACAAGGTGCGCCTGGTTTCACAATTTTTGTGGGGTGAAATATTCCGTGATTCACGACCAAAAATGTCGTAATAAGTAATAAATAACGTAGTAATAAGTTTGTTCATGGTGTATTTAGTAAAATTTGGACTAGATTTCAAGTTGAAAAACAATAAAAAACGGGATTTTTTGTTGACATTTTTTATCACAATCTCGGTCCACTTACTCCGCGTCGGGTTTTTGGAAGACGGTTTTTATTCCTGTCTGGATTCGAGATATCGAGATTATAGCCAGAATTCGTTTTTAACTTGCCCTTTTCCAGATTCCACAAGCCGTAACCTGCCACCACCATCTTCCGCTTTTTCACCGTCGTCGTCCCATGGTTGTGCGATCATCAGGAACTCTTCACCAATTCCCCCGTGGCGGCGGCTGCTGCTGCTAAATTCTTATCGTCCACCCCGCCCCTTTCCATTTCACTTCAAATCGTCATAATGTTGCGCATGTGCTTGTGGTCAAAATTGACGTGTCGCTGCTGCTCGCTTTTCGCTTGTCCCCCCCCCTCATCTAGCCGCCCCCTTGAACAAATCCTCGTTTCACTTGTGTCAGCGTCGTCTTCGTTCTCCCGCGAACGCGCGCTGCCGTCCCAATTACGGTGCTCACAAAATTCCCCGGTTCGCGTCTGCCGCTCCCCCGTTCCAAGCTTCTCCTTCTCCTCTTCTTTGTTGTTGATATATGTGGGTAAAAAGCAACGGATCCCAACCTCCACCGATATCTGTTTGTTTGTGTACTTCCCCGTTCCCCTTGTCGTCGTCGCCAGTTAGTAAAGCTCGAGCTGAAGGGGTTCAGGGAGCCCAGGACGGTTTTGCAGTAAGCTGTTCAGAAAAGCCGTAAATCGCATTAAATCTTGTAATAATCAACTAAGAATAGCATAATAGCTCAAAATCAAGGCTAATGATCTTTAATACACCTTCAGAAGCTCCCTGAGCTCCCGGCTCGAGCTTTACCAAATGCCCTCGACGTCTATATATCTCGTGATCCCCTGTGCATAGAAACTGTTCGCCTCTCCTCCTGTGTTTGGGTTGTGCCGTTTTGAGCTGGCGCTCACCCCGCCACGCCCGGCCCTTCAAATTTTCTTGTTCCTCTCGTCTTTGTCGGCCGTCAATGTGCGCCGTTGTGCATAATAAATTGTGCAGTTGGATATGGAGCTGAATTGATACTTGGGTGCGAGATGAAAATTCGATGAATTATCTGCGCATATGTAATTTAGAGTGTATTTGAGGGCTTTCCCGGGTCTAAGATGCTCTAATCCTTGGTCTCGTGGGGAAATCGACCCTCTTTCCGTTGCTTATGCAGAATCCCGAGAAAATACAAGCTTACAAGGTTCAAGTCAGTTTTCACTGATTTCGGAAATGGGTGGGCTAATTTGCATACTGTAGAAATAGAATCGATGAAGCATCTGCGGCCAAGACTTGAACGACTTTATTTGGAACAGGAATGGTTGTGCGTAGCAGATAAGGAGTGTTTGTGGGTTCGGCTTCTCAGCAGCTGCTGGCGGCGGCACGGCTTACTGCGGCTTCTTGGCGGACTCGACCTGGAAGAAGCGGATGTTAGAGACGGTGAATTTCCGGGATTTTCACAGCTTGTAGGCAGAATGGCTTCTGGCCAAGCCTAAGCCTAAGCCCAAGTCCAAGTGAAGGACCAAGCCTAAACCTAAGCCCAAGCGCCCAGAAGCCTAAAGCTAGGCGCAAGCCCAGAAAACAACCCACCTCAATGTACTTGATGAGATCGGCGCGCTCGTCGGCCTTCTTCAGCCCGGCGAACACCATCTTCGTGCCCGGGATGTACTTCTTCGGGTCGAGCAGGTAGTCGAACATCGTCTGCCGCTCCCACACGACGCCCTTGTTCTTGTTGGCGGGCGAGTAGTCGAACCCGGGCACCGTGCCACTTTTCCGGCCCATCACCCCGTTGAGCGTGGGCCCGGTCTTCGTCTGCAGCGAGTCGACGACGTGGCACTGCGCGCACCGCGCCTTGAACACCTAGAAGACGCGGGGGTTGATCAGGTTTGCAGATAGAAGTAGATTTGCGTTGGCGCGAATTTGCATAAAAGAAGATTTACCTTCTTGCCCTTCTCGTAGTCGCCCTCCGGAATCGAGCCGCTATCGTCGCCCTTCGAGGAACCCTTCTTTGGAGCCATCCTGCGCGATCGATGTAAAAAAGAAAATAATTCATTCGTTGTCTGGCCTTTTTTATATCCGGAAATACATG